>JAAEAF010005793.1:0-31194 GCA_011037195.1 Triatoma infestans
TGTGTGTGTCTGTGTGTGTGTATGTATGTGAACAGCATATAGCTAAAAACGAAAAATCGTAGAAAGTTCAAACTTGATATTACGTTTAGTATCACCATGGGATCTGACGGTGCTTATGTGACAATATTCCTCAACCGGAAGTACCACTTTACTAGTTGTTTTTTTTACGTTTTTGCAATTTTCTCAAAAATGGCTCCGAAGATTTTCTTTAAACTTGTTATATCAACTACACATACAAAGAGCTACAACTTTTATTTGAAACATTTCTCCAGGAAAATTCATTTAAGGGCACTTCTGGGGGAGGGGTGGGGTTAGGTTTTCATCTTAACTGCTGTTTCAGTATATTAGACAATTCTGTCATCTAAATAATGTTAATTAGAATTAAATATGTTGTTGAAATTCCGAGTTTGAAAAAAAATAGATAACCGGAAGTGCGTTTTTACTGAAATATAATTTTCAGTTTTCTGGTATTTTCTCGAAAATGGCTCCAACGATTTTCTTTAAACCAGCGTTGTTAACTATACATATAAAGAGCTACAACTTTTATTTGAAACTTTTCCCCTGATAAATTCATTTAAGGGGACTTTTGTGGGAGGGGGGTTATGTTTTTCTTTAAAATGCTATCACAGTTGATTATACAATTCTGTCATCCAAATTGAAATAACTAGAAATTAATATAGGACCCAAATTCCGAGTTTCAAGGAAATTAGTAAACCGGACAGTTTTACTGGACAGTGTTTTCACTTCTTTTTTTTTTCAGTCTGATTCAACTTCATCTTATTTTAATGTTAAAATATAAAGCTTTTATTTTTTATTTTTAATAACATTTATCAATCAAAATTTTTTTGGGGGAATTCTATTATGAAAAAGTGAAGTGAACGTATCACATCAGATTTTGTACAATAAAATTAGCCATCAAATATTCTCTTTTTTTTCACTTTTTACAAAATGGAAAGTAGGGAGAGAGGGACGGGTAACAATGAAATTTATTAAATACGTAAAATAAAACCAACACCATCATAGTAACGCTACTATCTTTTTGGATGTAATCATTATATAAATCACTTAATTTTTTTTTTTATTAAAAAAGAAAAAAAAAAAAAAAGTTCATACAGAATGGCAGCACAGAGAGAGAGAGAGAGAATAGACGAGAGAGAGAAATGAAATGTAGGTTATAATGAGAGGGGGAAGAGTAGGGCCGTGCGCCCAGTTAGATTACTGGTCGTGAAACAGTCTGTGAAAGGTCGTTATTTACGAAGGTCAGCTAGGTGAAAAGTCGTTTCATTTATTATTATTATTACTACTATTATAACTGCACTAATACAGTTAACCTCCATAAATATTAATTCATTTTATCTGTATATATTTAAATTTATAATAAATAAAGACTGATTTAACTTTAAGAGATTTATTTATAAAAAATGCTAAACTTTCAAAAAGGGAAAATAATATTTTAAATAAGAGAGTAAAAGTGATTTTTCCTTCATTAACACACTCTTTGTTTCACTTTCTCTTATTCCCTACCCTAGTAAATGGAAGTATTGTGCGATCGCGATCATGTCAAATTTTCGATATCGAGTTTTCACCGGAAATATCCGTTTTGAAAATACATCAACCGGAAGTTTAACTTTACTACATATTTTTTTTTTTTTTTGCGACTTTCTGGAAAAACCCAAATACCCATCACTTTAATGGGCAATTTGGCGGGGAGAGGAGGGTTCTAGGGGAACAACAGCATTATGATTTCTTCTAATTTACCACTTTGTAATACAACTATGGTGGGCGTACGGTGTATGGTGCGGATACAAGTACGATTCTCCGAAGAGTTTCAAACAGGGCGTGAGGCAAGGCGACTCCTTAGCGTGCCTCCTGTTTAACCTGGCCATGGAAAAGTTGGAAAGTGAATCCGGACATTCAGACAGAAGGCACCATATTTAACAAATCGGTTCAACTGCTTGCCTAAGCCGACGATATAGACATAATAGGAAGATCGTTCAGAGGCGTGGAGGAAGCGTTTCTAGCTCTGAAAGGCCCAGGCTAGAAGGATGGGACTCACCATGAACGAAAATAAGACAAATTACATGGTCACAGGTCGGAATAGATCAATCACAAATAAGGTGACAATTGGCTGTGACACATTTGAAAATGTGAACGAGTTTGTGTTCTTGGGCTCCCTGATAAACGCAGATAATAATGCGTCAACCGAAATAAAGCGAAGGATTATAGCGGCTAACAGATGCTTCTTTGGGCTTGGGAAGCACATGTGGGCTTGGGTCACCTCAAGGCAAGGCAGACGAAACTAAGGCTGTATAAGACCCTGATCCGCCCAGTCTTTACATACGGCTCAGAAACCTGGACCACATCTAAGATAGATGAGAGAGTCTCCTAGTTTTCGAAAAGGAAAATACTGCGGCGAATTTTCGGCCCAGGAGTGGTATGGAGGCCAAGACTCAGCAATGAGTTGTAGTGCCGCTGAATGATGATGGGGGAGCCTCATTCCCCTGCGACCTATAAGTCGAGGTCTATTGTGGATCCCCTTATGTTACAGAACAGCCCCCAGCTTTGCCCTCCTAATCAATCCTAGCAAAGCTGAGAGCGGCTCCGTCATGAAGCTTCCAGCTTCGGGATTCCACGTCCCCAATTGAAGAAACCTAATCCTCGCCAGGCCGGCGCACTCACAAAGGATGTGCGCCGGGGTCTCCTCCTCTACCTTGCAGAATCGGCATACCGCACTATCCGCAAGTTGTAGGTGGTGCATGTGTCTATTCAGCCTACAATGCCCTGTTAGTAGACCCACAATTAACCTTATATCCCTTCGGGTCTGGCTCAGTAGGTCTTTGGTAAATTTAGGCAAATGTCTTTTAATGAAGAGCTTTGCCTGCCTCTGTCCTGGTGTTACCTCCCACCAACGCAGACGCTGATCTTCCATCCACCCCCTGATAGAAGTTTGAATGAGGCTCCTGGACAAGCCGCAGAAGGGTTCGGGGCCTATAAAGGTATCCTGCGAGCCCTCCCTTGCTAGGGCATCCGCCCTCTCATTGCCCAGGAACCCTGCATGTCCCGGCACCCAGGCGAGTGTCAGTTTATTCCGTGTACCCACCTCGGTGAGGGCAAGTAGGCAGTCCCACACCAGTCTTGAAACTATTTGGTGTGAGGAAAGTGCCTTCAGGGACTGTCGGAGTATATGGCCACTCTTCTACCCACTATCCTTTGCCTTATAATCTCCCTAGCGCAGAATTGTAACGCCACGACTTCAGCCTGAATGACCGTGGCGTACTTCCTTAGGCTGGCCTTAATTTTAATTTAGGCCTGCCCCCGTAGACCCCAGCTCCGACCCCAGTCGGAGTTTTGGATCCATCTGTGTACCAACCAGATCGAACAGGGGTGGGTCACAGCCCCATTCGCCTCTGCTCGGTATGACAATATGGAAGTTCCTTTCGAAGAAATACCTAGGAACCATCCTATCCGTTGGCATCCCCAGAAGATGGTCCGCCTTGATTTCCTCGATCAACCTCTGGTTATTACGATCATGCCTAGAGGTGATGGAAGGCGGCCCCTGCAGGAGCCTGATGATGATGATGATAGTACAATACGTAATAATATTTATATACAAAAGCATTGATAAAACTTCAAATTTGAAACAAAAAATAGTTAACCGGAAATGTTACTTTATAAGAATAGATTTTTGAGATTTTCAGAATTTTTCTGGAAAACAACTATACTGACTTTCTGGAAAGGGAAATCTGGAACTTGTCACCAAATAACTCCTTTGCATGAGAGAGAAAATTAATTCCTTACCCCCTGCCTCTACTGCTTTGTTTTACAACTATCCATGCATCTGATTTTTGCCAGTGTTAGTCTAATAATCAAGTCAATAACTATCCAGTAGAAATCTATTTAATATAATTTGTTTTATACAAACGGCTTTAGTGTTTGGGATGACAATGGTCATTGGAAACCGAAAGTTTTCAAATAAATTCTAAGTTTTCAAAAAAAAAATATATTCTCCCGCATGAAGTGGATAAATGAAGGAAGCTATTCTTCTTGATAGGCAATCATGAAGTAACCTGATTTACAATATGTATGTGCGTAATATATAGTAACATTAAAAATAATATGTGTGTATGTGTGTGTGGAGTTTATAAGGCACAGTTAATTTTTTTATTTTTTAATTAAGATTATTTTCAAGTAAAAAAAGAGTTGTAATATTTTTACCAACTCGCGATGAGGAAATAAGTTTAATATACTACTTAATATATTACACAGAGATTTGTAAATAAGGTTACGTTTTGACTGCCTATCAAGAAAAATACCATCTTCATTCACCCACTTCATGAGAAGAATTTGTTTAAAAGGGAATCAAAGGGGATAATTAAACGAAATAATTGGTTGATTAGCGTACAAAGCCTAGTAAAGTCACTCTAAACTATCGTTTAGAGTTGGAGAACAAGAATTACAAATTTTGGTTTGTTCTGGTCGAGCAGGAGGAAACTGGTGGCAAATACAAGGGGAGACGGAAAAATCCTATTTCAACTACACGAGTGAATATGGGTGACTGATTTCAAGAACCAGAAAAGAGTATGGAGAATGGATGTGGTTTGTTCGGACAGCCAAGCTGCGCTAAAGGCGTTGCGTTCATGTGTCTTCACTTCCAGGTTGGAGTTAGAACGTTCTAAAAGACTGGAAGAGCTTTCTGCTCTGATGGATGCCCTTCTAATCTGGGTACCAGGCCATATGGGAATTTTTGGGAAGCTATTTTTGAGGAGGTGGATCGGTGTGCCAAATTAGGCGCCTTTCATTGGTCCCGGGCCTGCTGTTGGCGTGTCTTCTGGCACATGTCTGTCAAACTTCCACTCATGGACAACTTCACAGCATTCATCCTTATGGATGAGCACAGTTGGTTGTCGGCACTCCAAGATGCTCATCGGAGGTCCGGACTATTAGTGAGACGTTGCTGTGTATTTCACGGGGCCCTCTCAGGCATCTGATTGGATCCCTTACTGGACATTGTGGTTTAAGGAGACATCTCTACGTATTGGGGTTCATGCCGGATCCATTGTGTAGAATCTGTGAGATAGAGGAGGAAATACCCATCCATCTTATGACAATTGCCTTGGATGTGAGTAAATTAGGTTCAGGACCTTTGGATGATGACTGTGGAAGAGCTTAGGCTATTCCCGCTTAAGGTTATTGTCTGATTTGTTCGGACTGAGGTGAATCTTAGATGGACTAGATCCGGTTTGTTGTTGTTTTTCTTGGGATAGCTACTTTGGCCCAGTGGGGCTTTGGATAGCGTAGGATTTTGTCCCTCCTCACAGACAAATAATAATAATAATAAGGATGTAGGTTAAAGACTTTTGGGTCTATATACCAGATAGTTAGACTGTGCCTGCGTCAAGCATTTTGGTTAGACTCGATTGAGAGAGAAAGAGAATGATGTCTAATTAAGCGGTTGCGTAAGAATTGAAAACAATAACGCAAACTAGTCTGACAAGCAAGGAACCCCTAACAGCGTCTAGTCCGGAGTCCGAGACAAAGCACGCTGATACTAAGGCAGCACAGATAAAGCCAGTACTGTTAAGCAGAAGAGAGACCATCTAAACGGCTAATCGAAGAATATATAAAAACTTGAAAAAGGAAAAGATATAAAGAGAGAAACTTATTGTATATTAGTATCATTAAACCAATGTATTTCTGAGAATTTAATATGACAAAAATGATTTTTTTTTATCTAAATACAGATTATTTTGAGATAAAACTGAGTTTGTTATATTTTACTTGGTAGCGAACTGATTTCTAGCCTAATTTATAATAAATGTGTTAAGTGTAAGTGTGTGTATGTGTAAGTTCGCCAAAATAAAGGGAATAAATAAAATAAAGCCTATTTTTTTCAGGCGGGCTTAACTAAGCGGTTGCTTAGATGAAAGAAGCTATAAGTTAGGTGTCATGGACTGAGGCGGAAGCACCTATTTTTACTATTAACATTTTTTTTAAACGAATATAAAAATTTAGCAAAGTTATACGCGAGACTCGAACTAGGGATCTCCCATTTACAAGTCCATGCTTATAACCACTACACCAACACCCGCCCCGAATGAAAGTAATAAAAGTTGACGTTACTGAATATTTGTTACGATAAACTAAAATAAATAAAAGAAATGTTGCCAAAAATAACGATATTTCTTAATAATGGCCAAATGAAGCAGGAAAAAAAGTAATGATTGGACCATACCGCTTGAGTAACCAATTATAATTTAAATCTCGTGATGCAAGTATATATAGAGAAGTTTTATATAACATAAACAAATTGAACAAGTTACGAATTTCATTTTCTCACTCGTTAAGGCTTTCACCCCGTTGAAATAATATAAAAAGTAACCAATCAAGTTGTATCTTTTAATATTATATCATACTAATAAGAATTAGAATGAAACTTGGCCAAACACTGATTACAACGTTCTGCTAATATTGATTATTGCTCTCAAAAAAAGAATTGATTTTTGAAAGGTAACATCGATAAAGATATACTGATAACGGTACTAAGATAGAGAAAATTATGGTGAGTAAATAACAGGCACGTGACATGTGGTGGTTAAAATAGACATTGGTATTTAGACCTGTCGAAAATAAACAAGTTGCATTTCTATATTAATGACGACATTCATCCTATTTTCTTAGGCATGGCTAGGAACAAATTCCCTATTTTATATATTTATATATATATATATAAAATATATATATATATATGAAACTCTCGAAAGACTTTCTCTTGCTGCGGTTAATGTAACTATAAAATTTTTTTTTACTTTCTCTTACTCCTAGTTAATCTTTTCAAATTTTCGATATCGAATTTTCACCGGAAATATCCGTTTTGAGGTCCAAAAAAGTGGTTTTTAGCAAATGGTCTGTGGTGTGTGTGTGTTGTGTGTGTGTGTGTGTGTGTCTGTGTGTCTGTGAACAGCATAGCTCAAAAAACGAAAAACCGTAGAAAGTTGAAACTAGATATTCCGTTTAGGTATCACTTTGGGATCAGACAGTACGTTAACTGTCAAAATTCCTCAACCGGAAGTACCACTTTACTAGTTGGTTTTTTTTTTTTTACTGTTTTGCGTTTCTCTCAAAAATGGCTCCTTCGATTTTCTTGAAACTTGGCATATTAAGTACACATACAAAGAACTAAAACTTTTATTTGAAATCTTTCTCCGGGAAAATTCATTTAACGGCAGTTTTGAAGGAGGGGGTGGGGATAGGTTTTCATCTAAAGTGCTATTTCAGTTTATTAAAACAATTCTATCATCTAAATCATGTTAATTTAGTAATATAATGTTAGTAATGCTTCGCATTACTTCCTTATACGAAGCAATAAGAGGAAGTAAAAATTCAATCATTTATTACAAAAAATAATTTCTGAAGATGATAAATTCCTTTCGTATCTAATAGAGACACAAAATATACCCTATCGATAAAGTGCCCTTAAATGAATTTTCCCAGAGAAATATTTTAAATAAAAGTTGTAGATCTCTGTATGTTTAGTTTATATACGAAGTTTCAATAAAATCGTGAAAAAGTGAAAAAAAAATCATTTAGTAAAGTGGTGATGTAAAGGCACTTCCGGTTATCCGATTTTTTTTTTAAACTCGGAATTTCAACATCATATTCAATATTCTAATTAACATTATTTAGATGATAGAATTGTTTAATAAACAGAAATAGCACTTTAGATGAAAACCCTAACCCCACCACTCCCCCATAACTGCCTTTAAATGAATTTTCCCCGAGAAACATTTCAAATAAAAGTTGTAGCTCTTTGTATGTGTAGTTGATATAACAAATTTGAAGAAAATCCTCGGAGCCATTTTTGAGATAAATCCAAAAAAGTAAAAAAAAAAAAAAGCAACAATTAATGTGGTATTTCCGGTTGAAGAATTTTGACAGATCACCCACTGTGAGATGCCATGGTGATACCTAAACGGAATATCAAGTTTCAACTTTCTACGGTTTTTCGTTTTTGAGCTATGCTGTTCACATACATACATACATACATACACACACACAGACACGCACACGGACCATTTGCTAAAAAACCACTTTTTTGGACTCAGGGGACCTCAAAACGGATCGGTAAAAACTCGATATAGAAAATTTGACACGAATGCAATAATTCCTCTTATTATTATTATAGTTCGGGTGCCTAATGGCGCGGGACCTAAGCCTATGTGGCCTTTATCCCCCCTATCCCCTTAATAAATCTCCCCCGATAGCTTACCGGTTAATCTACAGTATCCCAAGATATCCCGAAACTCCAGCTCGCGCAGACAATCCTGCGAGAGTGATGCCCTCCCAAAAACACGAAACCTAGTTCCAGCGAAACGGGGACACTGACAAAGGTAGCGGGTACACAGTTTCCCTGACTCCGTCGTCACACAGTTCTGACAAATGGGACTAGACGTCCTCCCTATATTAAACAAGTGGCTGGATATCCAAGTGTGTCCAGTCACTATCCCTATCAGGGTCCTCAGACCCGTCCTACTAAGGGACAGGAGATACTCCGAAGTTCCCTGCCTACTTGTCTTTATAAATCTTTTGGCTTGGAGGCACGCCTGCGTGCCCCCCCAGCGGCGTTTCTCCAAAACTTTCGTCTCCCAAAGTCTAATCTGTTTGTCACGAAACGTCTTTGTGACAGCCAGGGCTGGTTCAGGACCGCAAAATAATTCCTCTTACTAGGAGTATGAGAAAGTAAATGGACGTTCCCCACAATCCAATTCGGTTGGATTTGCTTCATTTTCATTATTATTCAATAAAAACGGATAAAATTTAAACTTTTTTGTTTTTAACAAAATATTGAGGGATTCACTTTCCACTTTCTTTATCAAGCAAGCATATTCCATAATGTGACAAAAAGCAATAATCAAAAATTTTATTAAATCGCTGTGGGGTGTAGTGGGGGGATATTAAAATATAAAAAAATGAACAATTTGATATTTAAAAAAACAAAAAAAATAACTAGTTACCCTTGTAATAAATTTATTAAAGGGAAAGTGGAATAATTTTTATTTTTTATTTTTTAATCTTTAAAAGACAAAAAGTAAGAGGCGTTTTGTGAGTTTAAAAAAAAAAAATAAATAAAAAAGCCCCCCCCCCCTCAAAGTTAACAAGTTACAATTTTATGTAGATCAAATATTTAACTTGATATTTTGTGTTGGTAACACTGGTCGAAGAGAATGTCACTTAGTGTGGTTTATAGAACTGGCCAACATTATGATATTATGTAATCGGCTTTACAAATATAACGTTGTCCAAGCAGTAGAGGTGTATAATAGAATATATCATAAAGATACTGTATGAAACAATTAAAAAAAAAACAAAATAAAACTGACATTTGACAGCGAATGCGTAATTTTTCAATTAATTAATATGAGCTAAAAACTGTTCAAATGAATGATTTATTTTAATAAAACTTAATAAATAATATATAATAGACATAATATATAAATAAATAATTAATCAAATTATAATGTAAATCATCAGGTATTTTATCCATCGTAGAATGCATATTGATTTTGTTCCTGACCGGTTTCGGATATTCATCTATAGTCAGAGCAAATTTATCAAGTTCGTATAGGAGAGTGCACTTCAACGAAATGTTATTTATTCAACACTGTTTTCTAATATGTAATCATAATTTACAATAATTCTACTTTGTCATTAAACACACATACATAGTAACATAACCAACCTTATGACCTCCCCACATATATACAACCAACAAGTGTGAGTATAACAGTAACATGACGTTGAAGTGAACCCACTACACGAAATTGGTAAATTTGTCATCAGAGACATTTTCCATGGTAGCCTGCTTCATTTTGTGGTCATCGACCGGTTTCGGGCGTTCGCCCATCTTCAGGATGCGTTTTTCAGACAGTGTGACATCACAGACTTGCACAGAGCAAACTTTAGTTTATACCACACTCTGATGTAAAACTGAATTTGCTCTGTGCAAGTCTGTGTTGTCACAATGTCTGAAAAACGCATCCTGAAGATGGGCGAACGCCCGAAACTGATCGATGACCACAAAATGAAGCAGGCTACCACGGAAAATGTCTCTGATGCTTTCCAGCTCTGCGGAACCAACCACCACTTGGTAAATTTGCTCTGACGATGGATGAAAATCCGAAACCGGTCAGGAACAAAATCAATATGTATGCTACGACAGATTAAATACCAGATGTTATCCAGCATTGCGGACCCATCCACATTTTCTATGATGTAAATCTATCATCTGTTGATATCTTACATTAATTTTTACTTTCTCTTACTCCTAGTCAAATTTTCGATATCGAGTTTTCAGCGGAAATATCCGTTTTGAGGTCCCCTGAGTCCAAAAAAGTGGTTTTTAGCAAATGGTCTGTGTGTGTGTGTGTGTGTGTGTATGTATGTATGTGAACAGCATAGCTCAAAAACGAAAAATCGTAGAAAGTTGAAATTGATATTCCGTTTAGGGGTCACCATGGGATCTGACTGTACGTTATCTGTCAAAATTCCTCAACCGGAAGTACCACTTTACTAGTTGGATTTTTTACTCTTTTTGATTTTCTCAAAAATGGGCTCCGACGATTTTCTTTAAACTTAGTACATCAACCACACATACAAAGAGCTACAACTTTTATTTGAAACATTTCTCCAGGAAAATGCATTTAAGGGCACTTTTGGGGGAGGGGAGGGGTTAGGTTTTCATCTAAAGTGCTATTTCAGTTTATTAGATAATTCTATAATCTAAATAATGTTGATTAAAATTAAATATGTTGTTGAAATTCCGAGTTTGAAAAAATCGGATAACCGGAAGTGCGTTTACTTTACCACTTTACTGAATGATTTTTTCCCTTTTTCGCAATTTTCTCAAAAATGGCTCCGACGATTTTCTTGAAACTCGGCATATAAACTAAACATGCAATGATCTACAATTTTTATTTGAAACATTTCTCTGGAAAAATTTATTTAAGGGCACTTTTAGGAGAGGGGTGGGGTTATATTTTTTACTTTATTTCATTGTTGCGAGAAAGGGGTATTCCGATCGTGTTGAGCTTTCACTGTTGGATACAAGTAATCGATAATATTATGTATGTGAGTTTTCTTTCCAGAAAAGAAGAAGTTTGGTGAAGTGTATTGTGTGAAGCGTGTTTGTGTTATCTTATAATAAAAATATTATTAGATATCTTATTTTGCAACTGATTCAACATCACCGATTCCATGTTCTTTTCTGCGTTTATCACAGTGTACGGTGCAGTGCTTCAGACTGCACATTTCATTATATAACCTATGCTATGGAAGCACAAAAAATTGGCTATTATAAAGGTTAAGGATAAAGCTAAGGATTTTCTTTAAAAGGGGCCCAATTCCAAGACAGAAATCCGTCTTAAAGCAAATTTCCAGTGAGCATAAATAGCAAAGCAAGAGAGAAAGTCTCAAACCAACAAAATCTTAAAATTCATGAGTTCAGCGTTTGCTTTTTGTTGTGGAAGAAGTGTTTATAAAATCAGCAAGAAGTCTTTGTAAACAACAAGGAAACAAGCATGATTTCTTCTAAACCAGTACAATATCAATTAATTACTTTTGGCGAAGCTACAAGATCCTTCGTTTGTCTCAAATCTTTACTCTTTAAAATGTGCTAAATAATAAATTTTATAAGTTAACAATGTTTTGTGTAATGTTTTGGTGTGATGATGTGTATTTTCTAGTAGCACGAGCGGTGTTGTAGAAAAAGGGCTTGTAAGTATGCAAGTTTTAAAAGAGAATGAAGTATTAGCAATAATATAGAGAGTACCACTGGTTTTAAAATAAATATATTATTTTCTAAACAAATTTAAGCACATTACAGTATTACAATTATAAATCAGAAGTTTATCTAAAATAAAGGCAAATATCTATCATTGGCACTGAACGATTCACTTACAAGCCCTAATACGAAACCGCTCGTGCTACTTACCACAAATACACATCCATCACACCATAACATTACATTTGTAATGTTATAGGGAACGGATTCGTATGTATTTACATATTTTTTTCTAGGCAATTTACAGACGTTTTTCAACTAGAAGTATTCATACTGACACTTTTTAAGCCGTTTGAGTCTACTTTTATTTCACATATTTCCACATATTTGGATGTTATCGCATATTTATACATATTTGATCAAAATAAATAAATATTTCTACATATTTAATCAAAATATGTACATATTTTTTCATATTTTTCATTTTGGGCATATTTTCATAATTGGGAGGTGGTTGACAGGAACTGTGAACCACAGACTGTAGGGCTGTGAATCACAGTGGGTACAATGGTTATTGTAATTTACACAGAATGCTGCTAAACAGTGACGGGCACTTGTTAGTTCTTTGAAGTTGTCTGACGTTGTCTGTTCTTTCAGCTCGTTCGTTGAAGTGTCCAATTCACATTTCGAAGACGAAGCAGTAGCGATAAATACTGCCAAGTCTTTATTCGAGAAACCTAATTTAAGGAACGACCTTGCATTCATTTCTGACAGTTGCGTATTTCTTGCACAAGCCATTACCCAACTTGAGTCCCAAAGTGTTCGACTGACAGAAAACGTGTCCAACGTTAAAAAAGTCATCGAAAAGGTGGAAGGAATACCTGGGAGTAAGGGAGATCTGATCAGATCAAAACTGGTAGAAGTACTGAGCAAGAACAAAGGGTGGGAGACCATCTGCCAGATTTCTGATATTATCAGTGGAACAGAAGTCACCTCAGAACATCGTGTACCCTTTACAACCAACGAGATAACTTCTTTCAGCAAGGCACCTATAACATCTGTAGATGTTGAACGATCTTTTAGTCGTTACAAGTCCATCTTACGCCCAGATCGTCGTCACTTTACGTTCCAACATTTGAAATTTCATGTGGTTGCAAACAATTTCGAAGAGTGAAGTTTTCAAAATTGAAAATTTAACACATCTTTTTATAAATAGTAAAAATGTTCTTTGTTGTATAAATCATTATAACTTGTAAAAACAAATTATTTTGTTCCTAATAAATTATTATAAATTGTAAAAATGTTCTTTTCTTGTATAAATAATTATAACTTTTCCATTTTCATAAAAAAAATGTCCATTTTACTTAAATATTCCAGAAAATATTTTAAGAAAATCACATATTTTCCACATAATTGACGAAAATAAATGCATATTTTAATTAATTATTTGACATTTTTAAATACATAAAAATCCGTTCCTTATAATGTGTTTCTTTTTCAACAATCAATCAACAAAAACTCTAGGGAAGGGATTAGCTCAGTGGTAGCGCGTTGGACTAGCAACGCGGAGATCACGTGTTCGAATGCAGCCGTGTGCTACCCTTAGATTTTCTCTTCCTAGGAGCCTCTACAGCTCACTGTCCGGTGATGGACAGTGTTGTCTGTAACGGGAGAACACTGTGCGGAGGCCGGCAGTGCACTGGGAAGGCTCCGGGCGCAAATGACCACAGATGTTGAGGCGCCTTTTAAAATAAATAAAAAAAAAAAAAAATCAACAACTAACCCGCAACACTACAGTGTATTGTGTGTATGTGGTGTGGGGGGTTTGTATGCCGCAGGAAGTTCGAATTTCTTATTCCGTTGGGAGATATTATTTACCAAAGAAACTGACAATTATGTAAGTTGTAGCCAGAATCCGTGAAAGAAGTTGACTTTTTTTTTCTTCAGTTTTCTGCAAATTTGAATAAAAAGAAAAGGCTTGAAAGATTTTAAATAATTTTTGAATATTAAACGAATAAACGTCTTATCCACTTTAAAGGAGGGACTAGAGTTTGAGCCTTCTGCTGTTTATGATTGTTCTGAATGACAATATGGCAGAAGAAAATAGATGGTAATGTTTAACCTTGGATTCCATGGACTCCATTCTGTAAAGTTGGATTTTGTTTTGTGTTCGCAGATGAGAAAGTAGACAATCCATACTTCCAACGGGAAGAAAAGATAGTTACGTTATGATGGGCATGTAATGTGAATGACAGAAGAAAATTGATCTAAGAGGTCGTTCCAGTATGTTCCAATTGAAAAGTAGAACGCAGGTGACCGAAGAATGCTGGAAGAGATGCTGCTAAGAGGAACTGGACGAATCGTGAAAAGAGGAAGAACCCATATACTCGGGTTCTATTTATAACAATTTTTGTCGTCAAGCTCCCCCCAAAAAAATAAATAAATAAAAGGTACAATTCTTCAAATTACTTAGATGTTATTGGAAGATATAAGCTGAATGATCTGTATCATAATGAGATACTTTATGTAATGAAAGAATGGATATAAAGTTAGCAATCGTATAAAGGATTTTGTGGCTGTTAGAGGAAGGCCGAATGTATATTGCGAAGTTTATATTGAGACAAGTATTTTATACTTTCTTGAGAAACATCAGCCTCCATTATTTCAAAGAAACTGTGTCTTACGCGGAAATATGTGGATTAGAAACAAAATAACAAGAAAATCTGGTGGTAACACTCATACGATTTTCCCTTACTGCACATTAATGCTATTTAATTGAAAAATTTTCATTATATATATATGCCTGTCCTGAGTAGCAACCAACTCTGACTCAAACATCAAAACTTATAGCGTTCGTTTCGATTTGAAGGTCCCCAGAACCTCTAAAATAAACTTTTCCAGAACAATGATTCAAATAAAAATGATAGGTTTATATCTGGTGCGGTTAGCATTACAAGTTTAAAGAAAAATCCCTACAGCCATTTTACTGAAAATTCCCCCACCCCCCACCACCACCCCAAATAACTAAAAATCTATGCTGTAAAGCCGTAATTCTGGTTGATGATCTTTGACCCCGAAACTTTCGTGTCACATGCGATAGTGGTACCTAAACGAAATACCATGTTCTTTCTGCAACTTTTCTTTTTGGACAACTGTTTTCGATGAAATCCCTCCCTCCAACTCAGAAACCTATTTAGAAAACCAACACTTCCGGTTATCCGATTATCTTCTAAATTCGAATTCTAGCAATGCAGTTTAATGTAACTTAATATTATACAGATGATGGCACGTGATTTTTCCAGCGACCTATCTTATACTCTTAATGATCGTGATAAATGGAGTGATCAACTTTCGAACTTACTTAATAAAATTAGATCCGTTCACCTTGAAGAGTCATTTTGTCGTGCAGGGTACTCTGATCTCTTTTTTTTTTCTTTTTTTTTTTTTTTTTTTTTTTTTAATAAAACTTTAATCACTGACCATAAGTATTTGTAACAACGTCCCTAATTTAATAACCTCAGACTCTCAGAGATATGCTGGTTGTTGAAACTAAGAGCAGAACTTTATATAATGGCGTGAGAGAGAGAAATTAGGTTTGATTTAATTAGACAGATATGAAGACACTGTTATATATAGCTATTAAGTTTACACAAACTGCACTGGACTTGTAATGATTATAGAATAAAGGTGAGAGTATATATTGACACGATGCGATGTATATGTTGGATGAGAAGATAGATAGATAGATAATAGATAGCATATAGATGATATAGATAGATATAGATAGATATAGATAGATATAGATAGATAGAGATAGATAGATAGATAGATATATAGATAGATATAGATATAGATAGATAGATAGATAGATATAGCTAGATAGATATAGATATAGATAGATATAGATAGATAGATAGATATAGATAGATATAGATAGATAGATATAGATAGATAGATATAGATAGATAGATATACATAGATAGATATAGATAGATAGATATAGATAGATAGATAGATAGATAGATAGATAGATAGATAGGATAGATAGATATAGATAGACTTAGGTAGATTCTCACTGGCTTATATACAGGTTCTCCCACTCTAGCCTGCTTAAGTCAGAGAGTACCAGAGAGGGTCTTCTCCCTCTTAATTCTCTCGTCTGTCTGCTCTCTCTTGCTGATGTAATTCTCTCTTGCTATTACAGTTATACCTAAATTATACCCCTTGGTTGGAGAAAGATTCCGAACGAGAAATGTGTCCACTCTTGTAACTGCCAAGTACGGGGAGGATTTGTTTCATTTCTTGGCAGAATGTTCTGCATTAATTAGAAATGCTGCTCCTCCATCTCGGCAAATGATCACTATCCAGAGGAGAAATTATTGTTTATCTAACCGGACACAACGGCCTTGTCATCCTAATAATTGCTTATGCTCGCCACGCTTTGAGAGTTAGGCACGTCAGGGGATCTCAGATTCTTTAGGTTAGTTTTTCAGCTGATTTATTTAACCATTAGTTGTGTTAATACTTTTATTTACTTTCCTATCTTATTCCAGTTCTGTTTTAGTTCTAGTATAATTCTTGCTTTGTTTTTTTACATCATTTTTCTTTTTTCATTATTTTTCGTTTTTCTGTTATGGCTGTAAGTAAACTCTGGCAGATGGCTCTTTGCCATGCTTCTGTACTCAAATATTCTATCATTTATTGTATTATTTTTAAAATAAATTACTTATAATAATAATAATATTATACAGATGACAGAGTAATAATAATATTACTAAAGTGGCACTTTAGAGGAAAGCTTAGCCCCTAAAACATCGATTTTCCTAGAAAAACGGTACAAATAAAATGTGTTAAGTCATTTATGTATTAGGATGGTATACGATGTTTATAGAAAATCAGTAGAGTCGAGTTAAAAACCAAAATAAAATAAGAAATCATTCAGTAAATTCGCACTTCTTGTGGATCGATTTCGACCAAAGGTTTTTTGTCAAATGATACCGTGGTGGTATCTAAAAGGAATATTTCGTATACACACAAACATTTTTTCGTATTCAAAGGACGTTAAAAACCTGTATTTCCGGTGCAAACACAACTTCGAAAATATGATACAGAATAAGATAAAGTAAAAAACATCGAAAACGAAATGGTTGAAAAAGATATTTCTCATATTCTTTCACTAGCACATTGAAAAGTATTTAAAAAATAAGCTTTTTTGTAAAGCTATTTTCCCAATAAAAAAAAAACTGTGGAAATAAGGAATGCTCTCTTTACTTGCTTATTTTCTTTGCCCTTGATATAACCTTGCCATTAAGTACGAAAAATGAAAGTGATAAATTCTACATACGTGGAATATAGATTACAGTTTCACATAGCTTTCTTTCTCTTTTAAAGCCTTGAATGTTTCCATATGCCCTTCAGTTGGATAAAGTGTGCCACATCAAGGTTACTATGGAAGAAAGCTTGACTGATAGTTTTTTTTTCTTTAACATCCTCTTCCTACTTTTTATCTAACATTAATAAATAGTTATTTCTGCAGAATATAATCAGTTGAAATCCATTCTAATTAAATGTTCCTTTTTTAATGTTTCTAATTTTCTCTTCTTCACTTCCCGTTTAAAAATTTTGTTCGGAACTTTCATATCGTATTGCATCGAGCTACCAAACTGGTATATTAAGTTTTAAGTTTCCAATAATTCTTCCGTTTTTGAAGTATTTGATTGTAATGGTATCTATTCTCCATTGAGGAAATTTGCCGCACAAGCACTGTACTCCATTTTACTGAAAGCAGCTGTATCATATTGTGCCTCTAGGTGCACTTGAAATTACGCGTGACCTTCCTCTGTATGGCATACAACTCTGAGAGCAGGATTCCCCATAAAAGCTGCCTCTAGCTGCCATCAAGTGCTAAGATAAGTATAATAAAAAAGACGGAATAGTCTGAGGTTTGAGCAAGTCGCAAGTAATCTTCTTTGAAGTGTTAACTTAAAGAGCCAAACCAACACTTAGTGAGTCTAAACAAGCAGGCAATCTAGCATTTAAAAGCTTACTATTAAGTCGATTATATAACTCTCATACAGTTATACAAAAAAACTGTTTGTATCAAGCAATCATCTTCTCAAATCGCTCTCTATAGGCTAGGGAGTCTTTAAAAAGCTAGCCAAATTAGCTAAATCGATAAGAGCTCAAATTAGCCAAATCGCTCTTCAAAGCATTTGATATCAGACAACGCTGCGTTCATTCTACGTTCACCGTCAAAAATCATCAATCGCTTGGATACTCTCTCTATTCTTTATATATTCACTGCTCCTTTTTCAGTAAATATCACTATATAATTTGTATAAAAAATGCAGTAGTGAGTTTTGTGTTTTCATTATTATCAACCTGTAATAAAAACCGAATCATTAAAGATTCATAGGATTCAAAGAACGAAGAATCAAACATTAATTACTGCCCTACCTAAGGCTAAACTAGGGAGAGAGAATTCAATACATATATACAGGGGAGCTAGCCCCAAAGAAAAGTTTTATCGACACCAGTCAGTCAACACATCTACGTACTTTCTATTCTCAGCCAGTCTGTTTCTCTCTCTCTCTCTCTTAATTATTCTCTCGCTAACCTTATTCTCAAATATCAATTCACAGTGTAAAAAAAAAAGGTCCTAGCAGTTTGTATATTTATATTTCATTATATCAGTGTTCAATGCATCAAGTTTATTTCTTTCTACATCATTCCTAAATTCTCTCTAACTCTGGTTGTGATTCTGGATTCTAGATGTGAGAGGAAGAGGAATAGAGATAAAATTTAGGAAAGTAAGATATAAACTTGTAGATGTGCTGAACAATGATAAAATGAATAGAAATAGAAACTGCAAGGAGTTTATTTACATTGGTAGAATGATATTTGTAAATAAAGTTAGCGAGAGAGTAATTAAGAGAGAGACAGACTGGCTGAGAATAGAAAGTAGAATGATGTTGACTGACTGGTGTCGAAAAAACTATTCTTTTTGCTAGCTCGCCTGTATAGGTAGATTGAATTCTCCCACCATAGTTTGGCCTAGGTAGGGAGTAATTAATGTGTGATTATGGATCCTACGAATCTTTAATGATTCGGATAGTTCTTCGAATCCTATGAATCTTTAATTATTCGGATCCCAATACAAACCTACTTCCTGATACCATTTTACATTAATTCTCTCTTTCTTTCACTTTCGCTCTCACTCTCTCTCTCTCTCTCTCTGACACTCTCTCTCTCGCACCATCTTCTTAAAAGAAAGCAAAAATATTAAATATGATGGAATGTTTAATTTAATTGAAAAATGCAACATATAAATAAAAATATCAAGGCCTAGACCTACAAACTGTATCCACTAACTTAACAGTGATAAGGTTACAGAGATCAACAAGGTGAGATTATTAAACCAGAGGGAGGTAATAATATTAAAGCAAGGCATTTCTAGACTAGTAGCAAGAATATTATGAACACCCATTATAAAGAAGATAAATTCCAAAGAAGCTGTGCAGTATAAAAAGGATGAACATATGACGACCTTTCACTATTTATCTCTTGCCTATATAAGATTATACATATACATAAATATTTATTAAATAATAATTAGGTACCTGACGTACATAATCTAGAGGAAGGTCTCTCTCCCCAAGAGGAGTGGTACGGCCTGATTTCCCCCCACCCCTTTTACTACATACACCATTTTAATCATAATAAATAAAAGTTCAAAATAATTAAACTAAATGGTAATGATGTATATATACAGTGAAATATTAAAAAACTAGGGTAAATTTGAAAGTTGTATAATTTCTTATACACAAAATAGTGTTTATTAATTTATCAGCTCAAGGTATAGTCCGTTTTTTTTTTTTTTTTTCTTACAAAAACTTAACTAACAATTCATACATAATAAGTACCTACTTAATTGTGTATATAATTTTTATTTATTTCTCTTCAAATATTTCAATGTCTAGTATAATTTGCGCACTCTCTCTTCTCCCTCTATTTTGCGCAATCCATACCAATTAATTTTTTCTACTATGAAGGTCATTCAGTAAGTAACGAGGCATATCGCTGTAGCTCGGTAACGATTTGTTCAATCAAAATAATAGTTTCTGTGCGTTTCAGTTGGCATCCTTGTACGTAGTTTCTCATCAACCGTTCGAGTGTATTTGGGAAGCATAACCTCAAATGTATTCAGTTAACAATGGCGAATCCACTCGGAACAACAACGCCCAATGATTAGATTTTTAGATGCACAGGGTATCAAAAGTAGTGAAATCCAATGTTGAAAGTGCACGGGAATAATGTTTGGTACCGTTCGAACATTTACAAATAGGTAGAACAGTTTAAAAGTGGCCGTGTAAGTGTCTGTGACGAGCAACGAAGTGGACGACCGGTTGAAGTTGCAACTTCCTTCCTCGAATTTCGCATTAACGCGTTATTCAGGGCAACAGGCAGATTACTGTTGAACTGATAGCTGAAGAAGTGGTAGAGAGTGTTTGAACTGTCCACAATATTGTTCAGAATAAGTTGCAGTACAAGAAATCTTGAGCGAGATGGGTTCCAAGACAACTTACGGACGTCCACAAAGAAAAAGTGGGGTGGGAGGTCCAACCACATCTCCCCTTCAGCCCCGACCACCACCCATCGGACTTCCATTTGTTTGGGCCCCTTAAAGAGGCTCTAAATGGGAAACATTTTCAATCCAATGAAAAAGTTAAAAAATCAAGTGCAAAAGTGGCTTCCAGATCAAAGAATTTTATGCCCCAGAGGTATACACAAACTAGAAGAACGATGGGACAAGTGTATAAATGTTGCTGGGGGACTATGCTGAAAAGTGGCCAAAGTTTGATATTGATTAAATAAATCGTTCTTGAGTTACAGTGATTTGTCTCGTTACTTATTGAATGACCCTCGTATAATAGAAGGTCAGATAAATTAGAAAATTTTGATTGATATTGCGATGCTTTTTTTTTTTTTTTTTTTTTTTTTTTTTTTTTCCCCTGCCTGAGGGAGGGACAAGCCCTTCTGGGCCCATATCGCTAACCCAAAGTTCTCAGTGCACTGCCAGCCTCGTGTTCTCTCGTTACAGACAACACTGTCCTTCACCGGACAGTGAGCTGTAAGAGGCTCCGAGGAAGTAAAAAATCTAAGGGGCAACAGCTGGACTCGAACCCGGTACCGACCGCCACATTGTTAGTCTATGTATACTACTAGTACTACATTTGTATATAGGGTGACCAGTTATATGCTCCACCCACTTTTTTTTTAAACGGCGGGAAATTTCGAAAAAATAGAAAACACGTTTTAATCATTTTTAGCCTAGTTTATTTTCAGTGTGATTGATCCATTTTTTTATACCCCAATATCCCGAGATACAGCATCCAACTTTTTTTTTCAAATGGAACATTATATTTTTTTTTTGCATATTTTATAGTAATTGAGCCTCTAAAAAAAAAAAAAAAAATTTTTAAAATCGGTTAGGTTTTTCAAAAGTTATGGTAATTTAAAATATGAAAAACAAATTTCAGTTTAATGTCAAAATTACCTTATTTTTTCTTTAAGAAGCTCTTCAAACTGGACACCTCAACGGATAGGCAAGCCAAAGCTCTGGACTCCCACACTCTGTTTGTAGCAGTACTTAGGCGGCAAAGTCAACATCTAGGCAGGCTAGAGTTATTCGACGTTCCATATCTTCGACTGAAGCCACGGGATTAAGGTTACTGTACACTTTATTTTTTAGATATCCCCACAAAAATGCACAATTTTATGGACTGATGAATCAATGTTTACCAGTCGAATGACTCTAGCTAATCTATGTAAACATTCCAGTCGAAGATCTGGAACGTCGAATAACTCTAGCCTGCCTATAGTATAATATAATGTTCCATTTGAAAAAAAAAAGTTGGATGCTGTATCTCGGGATATTGGGGTATAAAAAATGGATCAATCGCTGAAAATA
This sequence comes from Triatoma infestans, assembly GCA_011037195.1. Classification (NCBI taxonomy): domain Eukaryota; kingdom Metazoa; phylum Arthropoda; class Insecta; order Hemiptera; family Reduviidae; genus Triatoma; species Triatoma infestans. The sequence continues at coordinate 21,747 of JAAEAF010005793.1, forward strand.
AACTAGACTAAAAATGATTAAATACGTGTTTTCTATTTTTTCGAAATTTCCCGCCGTTTAAAAAAAAAGTGGGTGGAGCATATAACTCTGGTCACCCTGTATATTAAAGTAAATGTGAGCAATATGAATTAAATAATAAAAAAAAACGAAAAGTCAAGGGAGAAAAAAAAATTACCGACAATAATTTTGATCTAGATTCGACAACTGAAAAATCGTGACACCTTTACTTTCCGTTTTCTCCATATATTTGTTTGGAAAATAGTTCAATTTTAATTAGACTTTAATATGATAATTTCATATATATAAAATCTAATCACATTTTTTTTTTTTTTGGAAACCACTGGTTTTTTGGGGGGAAATTCTTGGAAAACTTGAGTTTGACTTCATTATACTAAATTTCATTAATGCTTTAGAGTTCGTCCTATGATCGATATATTTATATTTGATCTTTTAGGTTTCCACGGCCATTTTCAAGGAAAACCATTTGAGTTTCCGGGTTGAGACCGTGTCAGTGGTTTGCTAAACACAGACGTTTCGCCCATATTGCGATGAGCCACTGCAAGGATCCTTACGTTTCATCATTAGCTTTCAAGATCTAACAACACTGAAAAGGTTCATTGCAATATGGGCGTAACGTCACTTTTCTAGCAAACCAATGATGCTGTCTTAACCCGCAAAAAGGTCAAGTGGTTTTCAATATCAATAGGGTGTACGCTTGAAAAATGTCCACCCCCCTGTAACTTTCTTATTATACCAACTCCCCTAGTAAGAGGAAGTTTTGTAATCGTGCCAAATTTATGATATTGAGTTTTCACCGGAAATATCCGTTTTGAAGTCCCCCTGAGTCCAAAAAAGTGGTTTTTAGCAAATGGCGTTAGTGTGACTGTCTGTGTGTGTTTGTATATATATATATATATATATATATATATATGTAAACAGCATAGCTCAAAAACGAAAAACCGCAGAAAGTTCAAACTTGATATTCCGTTTATGGATCACCATGGACAGTATGTTATCTGTCAAAATTCCTCTCCCGGAAGTACCACTTTACTGAATCGTTCTTTTCAATTTTTTATAATTTTCTCAAAAAATGGCTCCAACGATTTTCTTTAAACTTGGTGTTATATCAACTACACATATAAAGATCTACAATTTTTCTTTGAGACATTTCCCCGGGATAAGGATTTAAGGGCACTATTGAAGAGAGAGAGAGGGTGAGGTTAGATTGTCCTCTAACCGATACTGAGGTCGGAGCCGGAGTCTATGGGGGTAGGTCTAAAAGTTATTAAGGCCAGCCTAGGGAAGTACGCCACGATCTTTCAGGCTGAAGTCGTGGCGTTAAAACTCTGCGCTAGGAAGATTATAAGGCAAGGCATAGTGGGTAAAAGAGAGTGGCCATATATTCCGACAGTCAGGCACTTTCTTCACACCAAATAGTCTCAAGACTGGTGTGGGATAGCCTATTTGTCCTAACCGAGGTGGGTACTCGGAACAAATTGACACTCGCCTGGGTGCCGGGACATACGGGGTTTCTGGGCAATGAAAGGGCGGATGCCCTAGCGAGGGAGGGTTCGCAGGATACCTTTATATGCCCCGAACCCTTCTGCGGGTTGTCCAACTTCTATCGAAGGTTGGATAGAAGAACAGCGTCTGCGTTGGTGGGAGAGAACACCAGGACAGAGGCAGGCAAAGCTCTTTATCAAGAGACATTTGCCTAAATTTACCAGAGATCTACTGAGCCATACCCGAAGGGATATAAGGCTAATTGTGGGTCTACTAACAGGGCATTGTAGGCTGAACCGACATGCACCATCTTGCAGATAGTGTGGTATGCCGATTCTGCAAGGCAGAGGAAGAAACCCCGGCGCACATCCTTTGTCAGTGCGCCGGCCTGGCGAGGATAAGGTTTTTTCAATTGGGGATAGGCAATCCCGAAGCTATGAGCTTCATGACGGAGCCGCTGTCAGCTTTGCTAGGATTGATTAGGAGGGCAAAGCTGGGCGTTGTATGATAATTAAATGGATCCACAATAGACCTCGTCTTGTAGGTCGCAGTGGAATGAGGCTCGCCTCTGCATTTCTAATCTAATCTAATATAAAGTTTTGCTAGAATTAAATATATATATATATATATATATATGCATAAAGAAAATCAGTAAGGTGGCAATACTTTTTGAAACATAATATTTAAATTTAAAATCTTTTAACCACAATTTCTCCACATAGCCAAATTTTATAGCGACCTATTTAAATTAGCCAAATAGGTCACTGATAGCCTAATTTTAAAATATAGCTTCTACGAAGTTTTTTTTTTTCATTAACAATATAAAACTATTACACAATTTCTCTTTAACGGAACATAATAAAACCTTCACTTGCAAATTATATTAGCATATTTGGGTGGGGCCTTTTAAATGTTAAACTTGTAAAAAAAAAAAAAAAATGGAATAAATAATTTTTTAAAAAATACAAGGATATGTCTAAATATTGAGGTTTTAAACTTTCAACTAGTTTGTCACATTTGTGTGGTTGAAGAAATTTTTCATATTACAAGATTTAAAAAAAAAAAATAAATAAATAAAAATAAAAATAAATAAATAAAAATAAAAATAAAAAATAAAACCTAATTTAACCTATTGCAGCTAAAATACTTCCTAAATGTTTACATTAGTTCAGTATTATATTGGCGGAGAGGTATGGGGGGAACCTATACAATAAAATGGCATTTTAGAGAGAAGATGCAATATTCCAACTCACTAAGAACTCACTAAAATAAGTTTTAATAGGGAAAAATAAGTTCCAAACAAAAGTGGATAGATTATATTATATATATACATGAATAGTCAATATACTATCTATAAAGAAACCCCTTTGGTGACATTATCGAAGAAATCACGATGAACTTAAAAAAAAAAAAAAAATTAAACTAAAACAAAAAATCTGCTGTGAAACAATTACATACAACTTTCTCTTAAAGCACTTTATATAGTTTTATAATTGGCTCATTTTTTCTTAAAACTCAGAATTTTGTCAAAGTATTAAATAATTTAAATTATTAATTAAAGAAAATGGCAAAAAACTGAGAAGCCTCCGGGGGGGCACAATAGATCTTTCAGGTCACAATGCAATTATCCCCTACAACAATCTACATATAATATATCATGTATTAAACATACCACGTACTAAAACCAAAAATAAGAGATCAGATATATACAGGGTGACCAGAGTTATATGCTCCACCCACTTTTTTTTTAAACGGCGGGAAATTTCGAAAAAATAGAAAACACGTATTTAATCATTTTTAGTCTAGTTTATTTTCAGTGATTGATCCATTTTTTTATACCCCAATATCCCGAGATACAGCATCCAACTTTTTTTTTTTCAAATGGAACATTATATTTTTTTTTTGCATATTTTTATAGTAATTGAGCCTCTAAAAAAATAAAAAAATAAAATTTAAAATCGGTTAGGTTTTTCAAAAGTTATGGCAATTTAAAATATGAAAAACAAATTTCAGTTTAATGTCAAAATTACCTTATTTTTTCTTTAAGAAGCTCTTCAAACTGGACACTATCAACGGATAGGCAAGCCAAAGCTCTGGACTCCCACGCTCTGTTTGTAGCAGCACTTAGGTGGCAAAGTCAACATCTAGGCAGGCTAGAGTTATTCGACGTTCCAGATCTTCGACTGAAGGCACGGGATTAAGGTTACTGTACACTTTATTTTTTAGATATCCCCACAAAAAATGCACAAAAAATGCACAATTTTATGGACTGATGAATCAAAGTTTACCAACAATGGCCTTCTTAATCGTTGGAACTTTAGAATATGGGCAGAAGAAAATCCACAAGTTACCTTCGCCACACGCCATCAAGTTGTTTTTCTACAAACGTTTGGTGTGGAGTTTTAGGAAACCAACTAATCGGCCATACTTCTACAGAGGGAACTTAACTGGTGAAAGGTATCTAACTTTTTTAAGAGACATTTTGCCAGTTCTGCTTGAAGATGTTCCTCTAAAACGTCGGCTAGATATGTATTTTCAACAAGATGGTTGCCCGGCACATAATGCGAGAGTTGTTCGACGTTACCTGGACAGAAATTTCCACGAAAAGTGGTTAGGAACTCATGGTCCGATCCAATGGCCACCTCGATCTCCGGACTTAACCCTAATGGACTATTTTTTGTGGGGATATCTAAAAAATAAAGTGTACAGTAACCTTAATCCCGTGGCTTCAGTCGAAGATATGGAACGTCGAATAACTCTATCCTGCCTAGATGTTGACTTTGCCACCTAAGTGCTGCTACAAACAGAGCGTGGGAGTCCAGAGCTTTGGCTTGCCTATCCGTTGATGGTGCCCAGTTTGAAGAGCTTCTTTAAAGAAAAAATAAGGTAATTTTGACATTAAACTGAAATTTGTTTTTCATATTTTAAATTGCCATAACTTTTGAAAAACCTAACCCTTTTAATTACTATAAAAATATGCAAAAAAAATATAATGCTCCATTTGAAAAAAAAAAGTTGGATGCTGTATCTCGGGATATTGGGGTATAAAAAAATGGTTCAATCACTGAAAATAAACTAGACTAAAAATGATTAAATACGTGTTTTCTATTTTTTCGAAATTTCCCGCCGTTTAAAAAAAAAGTGGGTGGAGCATATAACTCTGGTCACCCTATATATATTTATTGTGGTGATTGTATAATCTGAAAAAACTTTATATGTCATGTTATGTTATGTTTCACAAGTCCCCTATCACGTCTAAGGTTCCCTAGTCCAAAGCTGGGATATAAAAAAAACAAAACTAAGAAAGACTAAAAAATGTCACCAATATCCATAATTAAAAAAAAAAAATAATAATAATAATAATAATTAATTCATCTAGTCCATTAAACAACATCCATCCACAAATATAAATAAATAAAAATTATTATTACTTAATCAATAATCTTTCGAAAGCTTCTAATGAAATGAAAAAAAAAAAAACAATATCAAATAAAAATTAAGGATTATATCAATGCGCAACAAGCTTCGGCAAAAAAAAAAAAAAAATTAGAATCAAAAATTAAGTTTACAAAATACAGACACACACACACACACACACACACACACACACACACAAAAGTAATAATAATAATTACCTTTGAGAATAAATGTTGACGGCTTGGAAAAATTGGTTAGAACTGACCAATCGCTTGGGTCGCTTCTGTAAAGAAATAAAAAAAATAAAAAAATAAATAAATAATGTAACTTAAAAAATGCAAAAAAATAAGATGGTGGTGGGAGATCCTGATCATTATACTTAACTTCAAAACTATTAGAGAAAATCATATTATACATTTTTCTGTAAAAATGTTCTCAAATAAAAATGAAGGCATATGTGTAAACCAAGTGTTAAAAAAAAAAAATAAAAAGAGGAGAAGCAGACATTTAATGAATCAAAATTTAGTTACTCTCCACCTAAGCTTGAATAGGGAAGGGAAAAGTAGCTTATATACATATATATATATATAGCGACAGTAGTATATTTCAGAACAGTTTACGACCAGTTTATATCTCATATAAAGTCTTGGCTTTGATTGTAAAACGCTTCTAGCGCACTCATTTCGATGTTCAAGATATTTTTTGTCTACCTATAATGGGTTAATATTTGTACGTATATATTCGTGTGAACAAAAATGTTTCAATAAAGGAAAAGCGTAGGGAATTCGAATTTGATATTCCGATAGGATGATATCTGCCACAAAGTTTTTTGGTCTAAATAAGAAGTGATTTTTGAATTGTTTGAAATTTTATCGAAAAAGACTGCAACAATTTTCTTATAAACTTGGGAGTGATAAATTCACAGATACGTATAAACCATATCACTTTTGTTTGATAACATGGAAAACTTAATTTTAAAATGATCGTAACATTTCAAATGCTATTAAGGTTTGTCCAATGTAATGGGATCCCAATCATTAAAGATTCATAGGATCCGAAGAGCGGAGAAGCACATATTAAATAAATGAAACGTTAGTTAATCCCCACCTAGGGACCAGACTAGGAACGGAGAGTTCGATTCATATAAATAGAGCGGACAGCACAACAGTTCAGGACACTTTACGTCTGTTTTACAACAGTCAGCCACCCATCTACTTACTAACTTCTCATTACTCAGCCAGTCTGTCTCTTTATATTTCTCTTGTTACCTAACTTCTATTTTATTCTACAGTCCTTGCAATTTGTATGTTCTATTCATTATACAGTGTTCAGCATATCATCTAGTTTATTTCTCTAAAATCCATTCTCTCTAATTCTCTCTCTCTCGCCTTCTCACATCCATTATATTGGTAGTGGCGTATCTTCGAACCCAGCGTTTTCAAGGCTAGTTTCAGTATCGCTAGCTCTTAATATCATCAGCACTAGCTTTCTGCAACATTAGCTAGTTTTCATCAACTTCGCTAGCTTGGAAATTTTCGTGGTTGATGCATCGGTAGTATTACCTAAACACACACGCACACATATACATACATATAGGCCATTCACTAAAAAAAAAACGTTTTTCGTATTTAGGGGACCTCAAAACAGTAAGAAAAAAGTAAAAATTGGGGAATTTTATAGCTATATCACGTAAATTAAATTTAGAGCACATAATATAATAAATTGTAATAATTATTAATACGTTTATTATATCAAACATTTCTAAGATCTTGTTGCCATTACGAAATTAAATACTATTTCTCAATTATTATCAGAAATATTATCCAATAGAAACTAATTCAATATTTTTTTTTTAAGTTCTCCCCCCCATTCATTATACTACCTTTAATGTTTCGTTCATATTCTTGTTGTCTTCTAGTTTTATAAATGTAGTGCGAGGTTTTTTTTTTTTTTTTTTTGCCACACCTTACTGTAATATCGTACTAAGATACCGCGGTGGGGGTGATAGTGTCAACAAACCCAGGCTAGCTATAACAAAACTCGTAGCAAAACCAGATATGCTACAAATATACGTACATCAGCCACAACATACATGCATAATTTTTCACAAATGAAAAATGTCTTCAGGAAAGGGGATGATGATAATGGGTTCCGAATCATTAAAGATTCATAGGTTCCGAAGAGCGGAGAAGCACATATTAAATGAATCAAAAGTTAGTTAATCCCCACCTAGGGACCAGACTAGGAACGGAGAGTTCGATTCATATAAATAGAGCGACAGCACGACAGTACAGGACACTTTACGATCGTTTTACTACAGTCGGCCACCTATTTACTTACTAACATCTCATTACTCAGCCGGTCTGTCTCTTTATAATTCTCTCGCTATCTAACTTCTATTTTACTGTAAAGTCCTTGCAGTTTATGTGTTCTATTCATTATACAGTGTTCAGCGTATCATCTAGTTTATTTCTCTAAAAAAAAAATCAATTCTCTCTCCTTCTCACTTCCATTATATTTTATTAGTGACAAATTTCCTTCATATTTCGCATTTTTATTAATGTATAACTTATTCTAATACATAAAATATACAAGTTTGGGTAAGAAATTATTAAAAATGACTCTTGAGGATCTTTTGTGACCTTCCAATCGCTCCAGAAACGGCACTAAATTGTATTACTCTGGAAAATGTTGCAGTTCAAACTAATTCGTCTTCAAATTTGGAATTTTGGTAATACATTTTTTTTAATAACCTAAATTATACTTTAAATTAATTATATACTTTTTAATATTATATAAATGATAGGATCGTAAATGTCATTTTAGGAGCAAGTACTAGCTGGCTTTTGGTTATCACAATTATCGTCGCTTGGATTGTGAACTTTTCTGCACGTATTTTTGGATTAGCACTAACCATTTTAAAATCATTTTATCCACAGTGGTTTAATTATATAAAGTAATTATAATTAGTTATTTTTGAATGAATATCGGCCAAGTAAAATAATTATATTATCAATTTCTTCACAATATAGTTCAATTATACTTTCAGAATATCTTTTAAGAAATATTTTAAATTCATTAAATCCTTTAGAGCGGGCAAGAATAAAGAAGCAATTATTTTCATTATTAATGGTTACTTCTAAGAGAGTGAATGTAGTATTTGATAGACGGGGGGAAAAAAAAACAACTATATAAGACAATATGATGACATAATAATAATGATGATGAAGTTCTTAAGTGAAGAATGAAAAACACTTTACTTGAGGCGTCAAAAAAAAAAAAAAAAATATTGATAATCAACAGTAAACAATGCACCAAAACAATAACACCAGTAAATAATTATCTAAATAATGATGAAGAAGATTACAAGGGTTCCGTTCAAGGTTAAACATGGGAACATAATTATATTATTTAATGGTCTTTAAAAGAGAGTAAAATATAGTTTGCCCTCATATTAATTTAAATTGAATTTATTTCTATATTATAAACAGAGTATCAAAGAACCATAGAAAATTACACACGCAATGTTCGAGAATAGTCAGATAAAAGTATTATTTAAGAAAAATAGATCTGTACTATTTTTTTTAAAACATCGAATCTCCAAATTATTTCCAAATATTGACACGATCATAATACTTCCTCTTTATCAGCAAGAAGAGAAACTAAAAAAAAAATCTGGTGTGAAACACTCACACAACTTTCTCTTACACCAGTTCTCAAAATAATAATTGGCAAATTTTATAGTTTGCGTCCAAATTTAATGAAATTCGTCGGTAACTGAAAAAAAAAAAACTGTTCAGTAAAACCGTACTTCCGGTATATTAATTTTCTTGAAACTCGGAATTTTGGCCATCTATTTGTTTCTAATTAATTTTGTTTGGATGATAGAATTGTATAATCAACTATGATAGCACTTTAGAGAAAAACGTAACCCCACCTCTCCTCCAAAAGTGCCCTTAAAATGAATTTTCCCAGATAAATGTTACAAATAAATGTTGTAGATCATTGTATGTTTCATTGTCCAAGGTATATATATATTGGATAACGAATTTTTCTCGGAAACTAAGATAGCTAGAAAAAAACTAAAAAACACGTGTCCCCCGTAGTTTTTTGTTAGAAAACTAAATTTAATTTGTAAATTTGTTTTGGTGCTTCCAGAAGCGAGATACAGGCACCAACTTCAAATAAGGAGGTGTGGTTTTTTTTATTTAAGAAATAGATTCCTCTATTTTTTGTAAGAAAAATTTACTTGAACGGTTTTTTTTCTTTGAGCAATATTTTACAAGTTATGAATGAAAACATGATTACTATAAGAAATTTCAAAATGATATAATAACGGTTTTTTGATTGAATAAGAAGAAAAGTACTATTTTATTATAATTTTACTCCTCATTAATTACAGATCTTGCTCGAACTGGCCCCCACCATTAGAGATGCATACACATGCTTTTTCCTGCCAATTGTACCTTACGACCAAAGAAATAAATCTCTAATGGTGGAGGCCAGTTCAAGCAAGATCTGTAATAAA
>JAAEAF010005793.1:31683-56296 GCA_011037195.1 Triatoma infestans
ACCATTAGAGATGTAATTCTTTGGTCCGTAAGGTACAATTGGCAGGAAAAAGCATGTGTTTGTATCTCTAATGGTGGAGGCCAGTTCGAGCAAGATCTGTAATAATAATATTTTATTGCTTTAGAAAATACATTCTGTAGCAGGAGTTGGTTACAAAAATCAAAATAATTATAGAAATAAAAATAAGATCATAAAGTTAAGAACAAACAAAACAACATCTGTGAAAATAAGAGTGAAACTGAGTAAAAGAGCTCTTATATCTACATATACTCAAAAACAATTAAGTGGGTGAAAACAAAATCAGCTGAGAAAAATAAAAAAAAATAAATTGATTAATAAAGAGAGACAAGAATTTCCCCTTTCTTCCTCCCTTCTCTCTCTTTTTTCTTATTCTTTGTAAATAAACTTTTTGTAAATACATTCCTTTTTCCTTTTTTCTCCCTTTCCTCCCTATTTTCTTCTTTTTGTAAATAAACAGAACAACAATAATAGAAAGGAAGAATAAAAATAAAACAAAAAGAAGTGATGTCTCTCAATCATACAAATTTCTACGTAACTTTAGACCTGCAGATAGATAACAAAATATATCGTTTATTTGTTTATAATCATTTAGACATCAGTAAGTCTGTTTGTGGATAAGCAGTTGATAAATATTTACTTAAGAATTTAGCTCTTAAATTATCCAAAACTTTACAATCATATAAGAAATGTAAAAGATCATCTTTTTTATCGTTATTGCACAATTTACAAAAAGCTAAAGGAAAAAATTGATATCTGTCATGACCGTGAATTATCCTAAAATTCTTTTTATAATTACATAAACGCAGTTGACAAAAAATTCGTTTATTTTGATATTAGAATTAAAATGCAAATAGAGCTCACCTTGAGGGTCAAAACTAGATAAACATCTAAAATGAGGGTTAAATGAAGAATTTAAGATAAACTCAACATCTTTACTGAATAAATAATTTCTGAAAGAAGACAAGACATTAAATTTGTTATTTTTAATAGTATCAACATACTCAATTAATAAATAATGATGTCCAGTTAAACATAAATTATACTTTAAATATGAGTACCAATTAAATGGTAATTTGAAATTGTTTTCAAACTGTACAAGATCTGTAATTAATGAGGTGTAAAATTTATAATAAAATAGTACATTTCTTCTTATTCAATCAAAAAAACCGTTATAATATCATTTTGAAATTTCTTATAGGAATCATGTTTTCATTCATAACTTGTAAAACATCGCTCAAAAAAAAAAAAAACCGTTCAAATAAATTTTTCTTACAAAAAATAGAGGAATCTATTTTTTAAATAAAAAAACCACACCTCCCCATTTGAAAAAATGAAGTTGGTGTCTGTATCTCGCTTCTGGAAGCACCAAAACAAATTTGCAAATTAAATTTGATTTTCTAACAAAAAAAAACTACGGAGACATGTATTTTTTAGTTTTTTTTTCTAGCTATCTTAGTTTCCGAGAAAAAATCGTTATCCATATACCTTGGGACACCCTGTATACTATTTGTTGAGAAAACAATTTTCTCCGTACTCAAAATATATTATATTTTAGTAGTAAGGAGTAAGAAGTCAGTAATAAGGAGTAAGTAGTCAGTAAAAGTGAAATACGGAAACTGCATTATTTATTATAATCATATTAGTTTAACCAAAAATTAAATAGTTTTTTTTTCCCCCCCATTGCTGACAATAAGATAGATACATTATAACAAAACACTTATGTAATATAGGCCAAGTACTATTTATTACCTGGCGACCTCACAAATATCTCAAATAGAAAGGGTTGGGCAGTTTGGCAGGCTACATATAGGTGGCCATTTACTAGCTGGTGGTGTGTGTGTGTGTGTGTGTGTGTGTACATAAAGTGCAAAAATAATGTTGAATAAACACACTGTGATATACAATATAAGAAAGGTTGCATTTTTTTTGTGTCTAACACTATCACCCCCACCCCGGTATCTTAAGTACGATATTACAGTAAGGTGTGGCCAAAAAAAAAAAAAACTCGCACTACATTTATAAAACTAGAAGACAACAAAAATATGAACGAAACATTAAAGGAGAACTTAAAAAAAGAATATTGAATTCAGTTTCTATTGGATAATATTTCGCTAGTGATAATAATTAAGAAATAGTGTTTAATTTCGTAATGGCAACAAGATCTTAGAAATGTTTGATATAATAAACGTATTAATAATTATTACAATTTATTATATAATGTGCTCTAAATTTAATTTACGTGATATAGCTATAAAATTCCTTAAATTTTTACTTTTTTCTTACTGTTTTGAGGTCCCCTAAATACGAAAAACATTTTTTTTTTTTTAGTGAATGGCCTATATGTATGTGCATGTGTGTTTAGGTAATACTACCGATGCATCAACCACGAAAATTTCGGGCAAAATCCATCTCAAACAGGAAGTGGCATCTTTACTGAATGTTCTTTCTATTTTTTTGCGATTTTCTCGAAAACGGCTCCAAAAGGATTTTTCTTTCTTATGGTATCTACATACATTAAATATCTATCTACATACATTGCCTTTTATTTGAAACGTTCTCACGCGTTGATTTAGTGGCTAGCGCAGTCGCCTTTGGTGCGAAAATTCTCAGGGTTCAATTCCCCTGAGATCAAAATCAGTGTTGACCCAGCATTGTGAGAAGAAAAATGTGGGAAGCGCACCTAGGTAGCAAAGGTTAGAACTAAACGGCGAGGGAATTGCGGCATGCCCCAATACAAATCGCCTTGTGGCAAGTTTTGGCCCCCCCTTCATGGGTTGCTGATTGTTTTATTTGGAACACTAATAAATTTTCCCAGGAAATTTGGTATTTTGGAAAGGTTCTGGGAACATGATATGAGATATATTTGGGGGCACAATAGGACCTCGATCACCTAAAAGGTATATCCACACTGGTGCAATTTTTCTTTCAAGAGAGGCATGCGTCATAGCGCGTGGTATGATGAACGAGAGGCATACGTTATTGCATACCTCATGGAACTTGAATGGGCCATTATTTTCATGACGCAACCACAGCGCAACGTGAATCCAACTACTTGGATTTTTCTTTCAACATTCCATGCGTCTTTTGTTGATCTCGCCACGTGTTGTGTGATATTTTTATAGGTTATAAAATTATATAATTAATTCTAAATATTATTTAATTATTATTTTAATAATAATTTTATTAGTAATGATATTATTCAATTATTATTCAATTAATATCTCCGACAGCAGATTTCTGATTATGTCTATAATCAAGAGACACTTGATTTTATAGAAGATTATCATCTTCAAACAGTTTTGTGGGATGTAAATTCAAAATTATATGCCAACAAAAGTGCGAGAAGTGATGCTTGTTCCGTGGTACTTGTTGTAGGATGCATTATCATCACTGGAAGTAACTTCTCTCCATGTGCCTTCACCAGTGCTTTCATCCACGTGATCAAAACATCCAGGACGTGAATACTGTCTTGCTGCATCCGGCTGTGCCCGGAGAAAATTATGAAGCAGAAGACAAGTTAACATTATATCAACCACAGTCCCACTAACTGTAATTTCTATAGGCTTACGAAAAATTCTATACTCTGGCGCCATCAACCTAAAAGCGTTTTCAACGATTCTCCTTGCTCTCGATAGCCTGTAATTAAATTCTCTTTTTGGTGAGCCCTTATTAATTGTCAATTGCAAATGGCTTCATAATATGAGGGCTCGCTGCTTTTTTCTTTTTCGTGCACTTTTCAAAAACAGGCAATCTGCATAAATAGCTAATGCCGCTTCTGAATCCATCCATAAAATGCGCACTGAACGGATGAAGTGTGGACAACTAATTGAATGCCTCAAGAGGCATGCTCGAAAGGCATGCGCAACGCATGTTGAAATGGAAAGAGGAAACGCAAGTTGGAAGGGAAGAGGAAGAGGAAAGCGCACAAGTGTGGACATACCCAAAAGGCGACCCGGAGTTTCAGATAAGATTCTATTATAATAGAGAATTCAATTGTTTGATAATATTCTGGATCAAAAATGGCAGCCTAATTTTCTCTTTGAATATTTGTGAGATTTTTTTAATTTTTTTAATTTAAGGCGCGTCAACATCTATGGTCATTGGCGCCCGGAGTCTTCTCAGTGCACTGCTGGCCTCCGGACTGTGTTGACTTGTTACAGCCAGCATTGTCCCTCAATAGGACAGGTCTGAGGACCTTGGTGGGGATAGTGACTGGACAAACTTGGGTGTCCAGTCACTGTTTAACATGGGAGGACGTTCGTCCCATTTGTCAGAACTGCGACGACGGGAGTCAGGATAATGGGTACCATTATTTATGTCAGGTCCCCATTTCGCTGGTACTAGGTTTCGCGTATTTGGGAGGGGCACCACTCTCGCAGGATGGCCTGGGCGGGTTGGAGTTTAAGGATATCTTGGGATATTGTAGACTGACCGGTAAGCTACCGGGGGAGATTGACTAAGGGAATGATATGGGGGGGGCATCGGGGGGATAAATGCCACATAGGCTTAGGTCCCACGCCATCAGGCACCTGGCATAATAATAAACAATATAGACAGCATTGTCTATCACCGGACAGTGAGCTGTAGAGGCTCCTAGAAAGAAAAAATCTAAGGGCAGCACAGCTGGACTCGAACACGGATCCTCCGCGTGGGAGTCCAATACGCTAACCACTTAGCTATTACCTTACCTGAGTTTATTTTAAGTTATTATTGAAGGGACCTTCTTTGTTTACTAGTTTAATTTAAAGATCGTTAAAGAGTGAGCTTGGGGATAGGGGTTTTCTAAAAATACAATATTGTAGGTCATGAATAATGGAGAAATTTAAAGCAAGAGAAATTTGTAGGAGGCCTCACTTTTTTGTATTTATATAGTATAGTTTTTATATATATATGTATATAAATACAAAAAAGTGAGTATATATATATAGATATCTGAATAATACTGAAAGTTGTATAACCGAGTCACTCTAAAACAATAACACCGGCTGTCATATACAGATGTCAAAACCAAGACTTAAAACTTTCAAAATGTTATATTGAACACGCTCTGGTTATCTTATTCATTGATCCAATTATTTATATACATATATATATATAAGTATAAAATGTATTAATATATTTTATCACCATATCAGAGGGTATGTTGGTATTTTTGTAAAAGACGCAATTTTTTTTTTATTTTTTTATTTTTTTATTATTATTATTCGTTTAGTATTTCTTTCTGCGTTCATTTAAGTGAATTATTTTAGTTTGTTTGACTTCCTCTCTCTCTAGGTGTTTATATCATAAGTATTTCCTTTCTACTCTCTTAATCCCAGTGTAATGTGGGACAAGGTAAGTTATATACTCATCCAAGCTATAGAAATGCTATATCTTTGCAGAGTAGCAGGAAAACCAAGAAAGATCTCGTTAGAAAAATACCATTATCTCGGCCAAAAACCAGTCTTAGCAGTATTAGAAGAGTAAGGCTGTGTTAGTACGACCATAACAGAAGAATAGCTGAACAGCGAAGGTTAACAAGGAGAGGCCAGGTTAATAATTGGACCTTGAGGAAGGCCAAGGAAGCCTGGGAAGACCAGCTAAAGGATGTTTTTGAAGTGTATGGAAGGACAAGGACCAGAGTGGGCAAGAAGGCGACAGGCGATTTGAAAGTAGCTCTATAGTCGACGACACATTGAAATTGATGGTAGAAATAAGTACATTACATACTCTGAATGTTGGCTTTACAATGATACTCCCGTTGAAGTTGTTAATCAGTATCCATGAATTATAATATCTGAATAGTGAATTTCTTCGGCCAAACAAGGGATTAACAGATTTACAAGGGTCTGATTTTATTATCGAAAATTTAGATCCGCCTTTGACTCAAATATACCAAAATCGTGTGAATCTTTCATTCCAGATAGATACTTTACTTTAGCGTACATTCAGATAACTGTATTTCATTTGTGTTATTTTTTTTGTCTTCCCAATTTTAATTTTCTATAATGGAATCAAGCCAGTGAATTCGCCATTTCAAAAGCTGGACATCTCAATAATTTCATTAGCAGCCGTTTCGAGGCGCCACAAGCGTACTTCAACTATGCATTATCTCCTCCCTCATGCCCACAACAATATACTGGGACTAACGAATGGGTTTGAGCAAACTTCCACAATAAGTTGTCTCTAACCCCTAACAAAAGCTAGGAGGAACCGATATAATAAGATGAAAATACAGTTGCTTATCAACAGTCGCTAAACAATCTTTTTCATCATCATCATAATCATAATCCCCATTTGTACCGCCTAGGCAGTGTTGGGGGCTTGTTTATAGAGGGCAATCCACTTTTGGCAATCCTGGGCGAGTTCATTTCTTCTTTTCCAATCGATGCCTCTTTTTCTCATGGCTTCCTTAGCTCCTTCCTCCCATTTTAGTCTGGGCCTCCCTCTCTCTCTCTCTCTCTCTCTCTCTCTCTCTCTCTCGCCGTCCACTTTGGCGTTGTAAATGAGTCTGGCAGTTCGACTAGGTTCCATGCGCAGTAGGTGTCCCAGCCACTCAGCCTGTTTTGCTCAATGTTTTCAATGGCTGGCTTGATATCAAGATTTGCCCTGATTGCGACATTGCGAACTCTGTCTCTCCTAGTTTTGCCTTCCACTTTCCTTAGGTAACGCATTTCGGAGGCTTGGATTTTCGACAAATGCTTGGTAGTCAGTGTCCATGACTCACTAGAGTAGGTCAAAATAGGGAGGAACGTCGATCTGTACACAGCCATTTTGGCACTCTTACTCACTTCTCGACGGTTCAAGAAGCCTCTTCTGACAACAGCCTCGAACATCCTGCTTGCTGCTCGCACTCTCTCAGTGATTTCGCTATCGAAGAAGCCGTCTTCCTGTAAATGAGCTCCAAGGTACTTAAAGGATTCAACTTTTTCAATTATTTCTCCATTTAACCTTATCACTCTCATTGCTCTTCCAGGTTTCTTTCCCATCTTCATCACTTTCGTTTTAACAATCTTTTTGAAGAGCTAAAGAGTCGCCAACATCAACTTTAAGGAGTTAATAAGTGAACTAAGATCAATATCTTGAAGGTTTACTAAGCTAGTCATACTAGCCGTACTGCTATTAGAACAAGCAAGAGTTTAACTACCAACATCATCATCACTCCATCGCTCGGTCACTGTCCATTCTCTATTTACTCTAAATCGCAAAATATAACAATGTTTAAAAGTATTGTGTGTCTGTATTTCACTAATAAACCCATGATCCACTGCTACCACTATACAATTTGTTTTTATTTAGTAATTTTTATTTCATTTTTTTCAAACTATGTTAAATTTTGTTTTTAATCAAAAATTATTAATGAAAATCAACATCCGGCAAATAGCTTGCCATTGCTGCAAAATACTTTTCTTTTTACAATTATTTTCTCAAATTTTGCTATTATAGACACGCACCCACACTAGGGTGAGAAAGAACACTTTCTATAAACCACATCTTCATGCTCAAAACATTTGTGAGTGATACCAATATAAACTTCGCCCCACTGGAGGAGGGGATCGTAGTTATCAGTATATCATCAGTTACGATCAGTACATTATCAGTATTATAGCAGCAGCAGTAACGTCAGTTATACATCAGTTTCGCGAGCGCGAAAGACTCCAACTTTGAAAATCACCCACACCTACTTCCTGTTACAGCAATTAGAGAGAAAGTAAATGAAATGTATTTTAATTAATGTTCTTTTTTTTTTAAATTTAATATTCACATGCAATATAATTTAATAACCAATATATATCTTAACGGCTTATAGTTGCCAACAATAATTAGTTCTATGTAAGTATTTATGTCACACCTGTCAAAGGTTATTTTTGGGTTTTAAGAAAGTAAAAATTAGGACGTTATATTCACTAAATTTATAAGTATATAATAATTTTATACATTAATTTCCGAGATCAAATAGCTAAACTACTTTTATTGAAGAATTTAAAAACAATTGTATAACAGATATTCTTCACTAAACCATATTACCATTAGGCCTCAACTAAGGGCACCACTTAAAGCTCTTTTTTTCTACGGTAGGAAATTAGGATCGCTACTCGGTTACGGTCATTTCCATGGATTTTGCACATAAAACTAAACCTCACAATAAAAAAATCTTTGGAAATTTGTACTCAGCTGTCCTGTCCTGACATAAATAAAGAGGTACTCAATAACATTGAGTATAATGGATGTGAGAAGGAGAGAGAGAATGGATTTTAGAAAGAGAAATAAACTAGATGATATGCTGAATACTGTATAATGAATAGAACACATAACTGCAAGGACTTTACAGTTGAATAGAAGTTAGATAGAGAATAATAAAGAGACAGACTGGCTGAATAATAAGAAGGTAGTAAGTAGATAGGTTGCTGACTGGATGTAAACTGTTGTAAAACGGTCGTAAACTGTCCTGAACTGTCGTGCAATCGCTCTATTCATATAAATCGAACTCTTCCTTCCTAGTCAAGCCTAGGTGGGGAGTAAGTGACTTCTGTTTCATTAAATGTCTGCTTCTCCGCTCTTCGTATCCTATGAATCTTTAATGTTCGGATCCTATTACATTGATCAAATCTTAATAGCATTTGAAATGTAACGGATCAATTTTAAAATTAATTTTTCCAGAGCAATTTTTTCAAACAAAAGTGATATGCTTATATCTGTAGAATTTATCATTTCAGGTTTATAAGAAAATTGTTGCAGTCTTTTTTGATAAAATTCCAAACAACTCAAAATTCACTTATTCAGACCAAAAACTTAGGTGCTAGATGTCATCCTACCGGATTATCAAATTTGAATTCCCTACGCTTTTCCTTTACTGAAACATTTTTAGGTAGGCCAAAAATATATTGAACATCGAAATGTGTGGGCTAGCAAGTACAGTCAAAGCAAAGACATTATATGAGAAAAAGGTTGGCAGGATTGCTTGTTAACTTATTATTTTGGTTAGTGTTTATTTCTGCTTGGTTTTACTTTATTTCATATTAAAAGTCTTTTTAAAGAATAATCCCATCCCAAGAATTGGTTTCAAACTTTTATGACAATTTCCGTATTCTTTCGACCAAAGTCGGCTACAGTTCCTTAAGTTACCAGAGTTCAAGAAATTTTGGTCGACTATAGCTAAAAACTTCTTCTTTTTTTTTCTTACATCGGTGGAAACTCAATTTCGATCATTTCCCATGATCGTAATATGTCCTCTTCCAACAAGTAACAGAAAATAAATATATAGAGGATAGTTCCAGCATTTTTTTTAAAGAACTTGTTTAATATGCTTCTAGACTAGATTATTCAACTGGTTAGAGAAGAAAGAAAGTTTATATATTCTAAATGATTCAGTACTGGAAAGTTTTCAATTAATTAATATTAATCAGGACATTACGAATAAAGTATAAAATTCAGTATACCACTCTATCTATCTCTCTCTGTTATAGAACAGAGATATAAAACAAGATAGAAAACATATATATAACGTCAGTTTGGAGACAGAACTGATTAGATGGATAAAAAGACTTGGGATCCCTAAAAATTTGGCCCACCTTGGCCGGGTTACAATCAAAGAGTCAAACGGATCAGTAAAGTTTTTGGGGTCTATTACAACTTCTTTCCAATTGTGAAAGGCACAAGCCAAGGAGACTTAACTAGCACATATCGCTTCATCTGGCGTTGGAGAATGTCGTCAACATTCGAACCCGTCCAAAAAAAAAACAATTTGGCTTATTTAGGTGATATCCTTATATAACAAACGACACATTACCCGTCTATTTTTTTAAGAAAAATCTGAATAACGGTAAGTTCGGCATGTGAATGAATGAAGCAAAGGTAAAAGATACCACGGTTACAACAGAAACTAGGAAATGAACTGGAATAGATACACTCAGTTAGAGGTAGTCAACTATACCTCATAATTTCACAACTTCCTATTATTTAAATAAATGAAATTCCCAAGAAATAAATATTCTGACTATTTCAAATATTATTTTTTGAACTAAAGTTACTAATAATTATCAGTACTTAATCTTTTAGAAATATTAACACAGATAATATAAAATTCTTAAAGCAACCAAAAATAAATAGACCATATATCCAACCTGCCCTAATTAATTTATTTAATATATTATATATAAAAAAAAGGATTCATTAAGTTTGTAATGTAATAATATACAGGTATTTTTTTTTTTTGCAAAATAACAATTAACTCTTATTATTTACAATTACGTATTCTTAGAGAATCTAAATTTAATTATTTCTATGCGGAAGTATGACCAGATAATTAATTTAATTAAGCTTTTTAATTCAATTAATTGTCAGAATTATTACAATAGTTCTTTACAAACAAACAAAAAAAAAAACAAGGTCTTTTGAAGGCGAATCTAACAGCGCTCTCTCTCGCCTTTTGCATAAATTCTCTACGCGAATTCTTCTCCATTCAGGTACAACCCCATCATAACGAATCAAGGACTTCTAATGATCCTATGTCTAGGAGATATTTCTCCATTGTTAGTAAAGAGATCTCCTTTTCCAGGGAAAGATAAGTGTTACGTATTCCTGAGGCTTAAGGGTGGCTTTTAACAAAATGCAACGGAATACGTAACCTGGTCGATTAAAAAATCAATAGATTGCGCTGATATCAATGAAGGGAAATGCCATTACTTGTAACTCTCGTCACCCAGAGCACTGTCGTACTTAATTATTTAAAAATCTCGTCACTTTGAGCGCTGACTGACACTTCTTATCGTGTTTTGCGAGACGACGCCACCAGTAGTCTCCATGTAGTCCACCTGTTTTCATAGGGAACAGTACGACGCTATACCAAACACCTTTTTTACTAACTATTAGCATACAAATCGTTTGTATTGAAGTTCATTCATTGTGAGTTTGCACAGTTACACATCAAGCTTATTTGTCAAGTGTTTTTCATGCTTTCTTGTGGCGTATCTTCAATTCGCAGTATCATACTTCTCTTCTACTGCGTAAAGTTGCAGCCTCACGTTTTTTAATACTTCTAGCAGTCTGGTGATCATTTACTTTACAGTTTAACGCTCATTTAAGAGCCTATTCAACAGTGGTGACTACAAGATTCACCAATGCAGATAGCGTCAATCTCTGGCGGATGCAAGTGGCTTATACTAACTTCATTCAACTATTTCTGAGTAAGATATTTCTCCCATTTTTTCCTCTCCTTCATATCTTTACTCACTATTCATTGTTATTATAAGCTGGCAGATGCCATTTATGCGATAATTGAAATCGCTCTGAAGGTAACCTATCATATTATTTTTTCCTATCAGTGCCTTCAGTGTCAGCATAATATTTACTTGTATTATTAACTGTTTCTCTATAATTCAAAGCTTAGTGACTCTTCACTGCCTGCTCAACTTATACGTTCCGGGGAGACGTATTCTACACACCAGATAGAACAAATTCTGAGTAAAGGAGGCTTGAGGGGCTGTAACTTTAAGGCAAGTATACTCACTTTAACTTCTCTTAGTCGACCTCCTGATGTTATTATATTTTTTCTCAACCTAGTCTGAGAATTTGCAGTTCTATCTGTTGCCTCAATTTGCTACATATTTATTCTTGTGCCAACAGCTTCGCAGGGTCTACTACCTGTTGGTCCTCCGACGGATGTGAAGTCATCCTTTCTTCAGCAACCTGTGGACAGCCCTGGAAGGGATTGTTTGCCATTCAGAGAGTCAGAGTAATTCCCAGGGCGTACCCACTAGTCAGCGTTGGTTTTCGAGCTCGGATGTGAGGCGGAAGAACTGGGGAGGCGCTTGTTCATCAATAAATTTATTATTGTTTTTGATTTGGTGCTTTTTCTGTCTTTGTTGCCCCACCTTTCTATTATTACAGCAAGACCTGCCTGTTATGTCCTGCAAGGCCTGCGGAGTTCCTGCAGCGTTCTAAATTCCCGGAAACCATCTGTTGGTGCCAGATGAACTACTTGCTGAGCTTGCAAATACGTAACAAAAAGCGTTTCCTTCAAACTAAGTAAACTATGCTTACTAAAATTAAATTTAGACTCTTCATACAGTACCATTTATAGGGACATAAGTGGTTTGGGTATGATGGAGGACTATATAAGTTATAGATATTCCACTGATAAAAAACGCGTGGTGAGCCAATTGCGAGTTAGCAGAGATAAGGCTATAAGAATTTGGAATCAAAGCGGAGGCTATCACTGCATTGACGCCAGCTCATTGTGCACTTTATGCAACATGAATGCTGAGGAAAACCTAGAACATATCTTACTCCGATGCCCCATGTACGCCCCTATCCTAAGAGAGGCCACTATCTGGCTAATTTTATCTTTAGCAGCCTCTACACGGTCAATAATATTGTCAATATCAGTATTGACAATATAACCATCAATACTCGTGCTAACCAGTCTCAATACTTCATTACCTTACACGATCAATATTATTGGCAATACTTTTGTCAATAACTGTGCTCATTACTTACTACTTCTGCCATTAGGAGAATGAATTTACGTGTTTGTACTCGTTATTTTGTTGGCTTTTTTTCCCTTAAAAAATGAATAATCGCACAAAAACTTGCGTAGCCATTATTTTGGCGTTTGGCACTACTCATAAAGTGAAACGCAAACAGTGGATGAAAGAGTGGTTGAAGAAGAGAGATGAATATTCTCATTTAGTACTTTTGAAGGAAATCAGCCTCTGCGATGTTGAAGATTTCAAGAACTACTTTCGATTGGATGAACCTACCTTTAACAAACTGTTACAGATGGTTGAACCATTTTTGAAAAGACAGGACAGAAATATGAGAGAAAGTATAAGTGTTAGGGAAAGATTAGCCTTAACCCTGAGGTACTTGGCCACAGGAAGAAATTTTGAAGACTTGAAGTTTTCAGTCATAATGTCCCCAGCAACTATCAGCAAAGCTGCAATAGAAACTTGTGAAACCTTTATATATGTCCTACAAGACTGAAAAAAATTACAATCACCTTTAAAAAATGAATGATTGAAGTTTTATTATAATACAAAAATCATTCCCAAGTACCTCCACTGGATCGTGTTATGAACGAACTGTAATGAAGGGACTATTATAATTGACTATATGAAATGTATATTAATCAGAAAAATAAGATTAAAAAATTAAAATAATCTTTAAAAAAAATGTATGATTGAAGTTTTATTTTAATATACAAATCTTTCCAAAGTATCTTTGTAAGGTATTGTATCACTGTTGTTGAGGTTAGTTTCAACGTTGTATAGAACTATTGTACTGAATATTGATGGAAATACTGGCGCCGCCCCTATACGGTCAATATCCCCTCCAATTCTCAGTATTGATAGACGAAAATCAGAAAATCCGGATTTCATCAATACTCTTGTCAATAACGACCGTCAATACAATTTTTTCAACTTACATGGTCAATATTATTGTCAATACTCCAAAGTATTGTCAATATTATTGACCGTGCAGAGGTCGCTTTTGATGCAAATTGTTTGATCAATGATGTTACTAATAAATTATTGCCTCCCAAAGTATATTTAATAAGTTATACGCCTTTTTTTTATTGAAACTCTTAAACTAAGAGACTTTGGGCATTAATGAATAAATCATTTTGTTTATTTTTGTGATGAACACTATTTATTGCTTTCTCAACTTTCTTTTTAATTTTTTTTTTCAAAATAGATTTATTTATTTTTATTTTGTATGGAGTATGTTTTATTTTTATAACGCAGTAATGTATTTCTTGGTCTTTAAATAATATAATAATCTATTCTGTTCAATGCTAAATTCGAATAAATAAATAAATTAATTAATTAATTAATTAGAAATAAATAAATTAAAAAAAAGAAATAATTATACTTGTATATTAAGTTAAGTATTTATATTAAGTTCAATATTACTCCCTTTCAAAACCGGTTGTGCCACACTAAAACATACATACCCACATGCTAACCACTCAATATATTCATTCGTTACTATAGTTATGCACGTTCAGAGCAACACTTAAAACATTTATCTTATCGTATACAGGGGAACTCAAAAACACTTCCCTAAAAAAGCCATTTGGAAAAACCTGGTCCGATCCCAAACGCTTAACGCAATAACGGTGGTTAAATTCGGGGGAAAAAGCGGTAGACAGTGGCCAAATTAGGCACTTCTTTCCCCTTCGTTGATACCAAACATGCGAGATATCAGGTTTGCTGCCTTGAAGAGTTTTACAGCATTCAACTCTTAGGAGTGAGATGAACTCCGTGCTTGTTTAATGGACTTCTTTCACCCCTTCTGACAACCCTCAACATTTAATAAACATTCTAAAACAGAACAAAATGTATCAGTTATTTGGGGGGGGGGTATAAAAAAAAACTGCCCCCAAAGCATTTTCTTTCCAGAGCAGGATAAATCCTTCCAATCCCCATTTCTTAGTTCTCTCAGCCCCTACTCTCCATCACATTCTCTATCCACCTCTCCCTTGGCCTATCTCGTTTCCTCCGCTCAACTGGTTCGTATTCTATCGATAAATTGGATCATCTCTCATCATTCATCCTCTTGACATGGTTATACCATGACAGCCTCTTAGACGCTACTGTAAAAAAAAAGTATGGTTTTCTGGGCGCCAAAAATTGTTTTTTATCTCATCATTACTAACTAGTTGGAACCTAGAGATACTACAACTTCACCCACCTCCAACAATCCATCTCCAAAAGTCAATAGTTTCTTTAAAACCCTTTCTTTTAACAACCAAGATCATAGCACATAGGGTTTACCCCCAGTAGAAAAGAGTGGAAAAATATCTTTTTGGTTTTTAAAGCTTCCAAATTTTCTATTTGAGAGAATGAAATTTCAGGGTATTTACCATCCCCTTGGGAAATCTTTATATATCTTTTGGAAAACCATACTCCGAGGTATTTAAATTCTGGACTGCGTGGAAGATCCAATCGTTGATGGTCCATAGATGGCGACCATAGATCCCTCGTATAGAGTATGTGAAACAGAAGATGACCATCCATTTATGACAGATTGCATACATTGCAAGGAGATTAAGTTTAGGAATTCAGGAACCCTGGTGAGGAATAGGATGTCTGTAGCTTAGGACAATTGTAATTCTAAGTTGCGTAAGTCCCGGATCGGCGTTATAGGGTACCTCCCTTTTTCCTTTATAGCCTAGAGGAGCTTGGAATGATAGCACAGTGCCTCCATTCTCTCACAGACACGTATATTAATAATAAGAGTTAAAAAAAAATTCTCCTTCAATCAGCTGTTTAAAAATATCTAGAGAAACAGTTTGAGAATTATTTAATAAATAACAATGAAGAAATACTTAAATATATCCCGCCCGCCTCCTAGTTAACTAGACAAGTGTAAAACTTTGACTAACCACAAAATTACTAAAACAGAATAATATAACTAACTGAAATATTACAGTTCCAGTTCATTGGCTCAGTTATATGGATCTGGTTGATTTTTTATTATTCGTGGAAAAATACTGACGGTCAAATAATGTTCGTATTTCTTTAAGAAATTGGTTGGTAATAAAGATGAAATATTGCAAATGAATAAACAAACAAAAAAAAATCGATCTAAAAAAAAATTCTGGCGTGAAACACTCACACAACTTTCTCT
Organism: Triatoma infestans; assembly: GCA_011037195.1. Lineage (NCBI taxonomy): Eukaryota > Metazoa > Arthropoda > Insecta > Hemiptera > Reduviidae > Triatoma > Triatoma infestans. The sequence continues at coordinate 47,317 of JAAEAF010005793.1, forward strand.
TACTCCTCTTTAACACAATTCTATCTATCTTCATGGCTCTACAACCCTTGGTGGGTCCTGGCCTTCCCACTTAGCCTAATCCATGTTGTCTCTGCTAGGTGCAGCTGCTCTCCAGTTGCGAGCTACCAGATGCGCCTGCCATCGTTGTCCCTAACCGTCAAGCCCACCTAAGTTGGGTCTTCCAACCTTTCCTTTTCGTACTATTCCCTCCATCCAAAATCCGTCCCTTGGTATCTCGATTTTCCTCCCATCCGGCGTCCACATGGCCACCCCAGCTAGCCTGGATAGTCGAATAGTGTGTACGACGTCCGCTTCCCCATACAATTCACATACCTCCTTGTTTTTTCGCCTTCTCCATGTATCCCCTTCCCTCACTGCGCCAAAAATGCGCCTGAGTATTTTTCTTTCAAATACAAGGAGTTTCTTTTCATCGTTTTTGGAAATAATCCAAGCTTGGGAAGCGTACATCACTACTGGGCGGATGAGGGTTTTATACAGCCTGATTTTCGTTCTCCTGGAGATCAGGCTGCTCTTCATGTATTTTACCAGGCCAAAATAACATCTGTTCGCAGCCATAATTCTTCTGCTGATCTCCGTCGAAACATTATTAGTGGAGGTGACCTGGGAACCAAGGTAGGTAAATTCTTGTACCCTTTGAAAAGTAAAAGGACCAATCTGAATACTGTTTCCTGGGGGACCATTGCCACTTCCAACATACATATATTTTGTCTTATCCTGATTTAGGACAAGACCCATGGAAGATGCTGCTTTTTTGAATGCAAGGAAGGCATTCTGTAACGTAGGGACTGTACGCGCAATAATATCTACGTCGTCCGCGTAGGCCAGTATTTGGACGGATTTATTATATATGGTCCCTGAGGTCTGAATACCGGAATCCCTGATTACTTTCTCTAGGGCCAGATTGAATAAGAGACAGGCGAGAGCGTCACCTTGCCTTAGCCCTTTACTTGTCTTAAATTCAGGGGATATTTCAGACTGAATACGGACCACTCCTGAGGCTTCCGCCATCGTCATTTTTACCAAACTAATGAGTTTAGGTGGTATACTAATTTCCTCCATGGCCTGGTACAGTCTTGGGCGAAGCACGCTGTCATAAGCCTTCAACACAATTATATATATATATATATTTTTTTTTTTTTTTTTTTTTTTTAAATGTTTCAAATAACTATACAGTGAGCATTCCAAGTTTCAAAAGAAAATCGTTGTTGCTGTTTTCGAAAAAAATAAAAATTGAAAAAGAAAACTATTCTGTTAAGTCGCACACATCTAGTTAACCGATTTTTCTTAAAGGTGGAATATATACGAGTGTGGTTTGAAAAGTTCTCGGAATGTACTAGAAAGAAGTGTCTTACCTCGGTGGAACTGCTTTTATTTTTCAACATAGTCTCCCTGTAGACTAATGCATTTGATCCAGCGATGTTCCAATGCCTTTATCCCATCTCGAAAATGATATTCCTCCAGGCCTGCAAAGTACCTCTCCAATTCGGCTGTCAGTTCTTCCGTTGTAGGAAATCTCCGTCCACCGAGGAAAATTTTCAGCTTGGGGAAGAGATGAAAGTCTGATGGTGCCAAATCAGGTGAATAAGGTGGATGTGGCAACAATTCGTACCTCAGTTCATGAAGTTTTGCCATGGCAATAACACTTGTGTGCGGGCGGGCGTTGTCCTGATGAAAGATGACTTTCTTCCTTGCCAAACCAGGCCTTTTTTCGCATATCTTTTCCTGTAGTTGGTCTAGGAGGTTTGCATGGTATTGCCCCGTAATTGTTTGGCCAGTAGGAAGATAATCTATCAGCAGAATGCCTTTTGCATCCCAGAAAACTGAGGCCATGACCTTTCCGGCCGAACGTACTGCCTTTGCTTTCTTTGGTGGTGGTGACTCAGCATGTTTCCACTGCTTTGACTGCTGTTTTGTCTCTGGGGTATAGTAGTGGACCCAAGTTTCATCTGTAGTCACAAACCGGCGCAAAAAATCTTGTTGGTTGCGCTGAAAACGGGCCAGACTTTGTTCGGACATTTCCAATCTGGTGCGTTTATGGTCCAATGTCAAGAGCCGCGGCACCCATCTTGCCGATAATTTTTTCATTCCCAATTCTTCGGTTAAAATGTGATATACCCGTTCAGATGACATCCCTATAGCTTCAGCAATCTCTCGCACTTTCAGTCGACGATCCTCCATGACCATTTTATGCACTTTTGCGATAAATTCTGGGGTCGTAGCACTTTTTGGCCGTCCACTACGCGGATCATCATCTAAGCTCTCCCGACCAAATTTAAACTCGCTGGTCCACTTGGCAACAGTTGAATATGAAGGAGCAGAGTCCCCCAGTGTGTTCTGAAAGTCGGCATGAATTTCCTTTGCTTTCATACCTTTCTTTACAAAGTACTTAATCACTGCTCGAATCTCAGTTTTTTCCATTGTCACAAATCACTACGCGGGAACAACAACAAAGAGTCGTCACTACCACTCTCCTGCAGCAAGAGCACTGACGCGCTACGTGTTCACTCACAAAGGATGTGTGATTACTGCGCGGGAACCTCGTTGCTCTAGCAGTGACATCTAGCGGTGATTCCGAGAACTTTTCAAAAACCACCCTCGTATAAGCTTCTGCTACAACCTAAATTATACCATACTATTCAATTATACAATAATTGTATTCTAGTGCCAATATTATTATTATTTGTCTGTGGGGAGGGACCAAACCCTACACTATCCAAAGCACCTCTGGGCTACCCCCAAGAAAAACAACAACAAACCGGATCTAAAACAAATATCCAGACCCTGATCTAATCCATCTAAGATTCGCCGCAGTCCGAACAAATCGGACAATAACCTTAAGGGGAAAAAGCCTAAGTTCTTCCACAGACATCCTGTTCCGACCAAAGGACCTGAACCTAATTTCCTCACATCCCAAGGCAATTGTCATAAGATGGATGGGTGTTTCCTCCTCTGTCTCACAGACTCTACAAAATGGATCCGGCATGAGCCCCATTATGTAGAGATGTCTCCTTAAACCACAATGTCCAGTAAGAGTATCCAACCAGATGCCTGAGAGCGGTCCGTGAAAAACTCAGCAACGTCTCACTAATGGTCTTGTCCGGACCACCGATAAGCATTTTGGACTGCCGAAAACCAACTGAGCTCATCCATAAAGTAAAGTAAAGTAAGTAAAGTAATGCCTACTTTTTCAGGCGGGCTTAACGACCAACTACCAAATTAGGTGTCGTGGACGGGGGCGGACATTACCATTTTTCACACAAATATAACATTAACATTTTTTAAACCAATATAAAATTTAGCAGTTATACGCTGGACTCGAACTGGGGTCCTCCCACTTACAAGTCCATGCTCATAACCACTACACCAACACCCACCCCTCATCCATAAGGATGAATGCTGTGAAGCTGTCCATGTCTGGAAGCCTGACAGACATGTGCCAGAAGACACGCCAACAGCAGGCTCGGGACCAATGAAAAGACGAGAGGCGCCTAATTTGGCAAACCTATCCACCTGCTCATTTCCAAAAATTCCCATATGACCTGGCACCCATACTAGAAGCACATCCTTCAGAGAAGAAAGCTCTACCTACCAGTCTTTTAGAACATTCTAACACCAACCTGCAAGTGAAGACACATGAACTCAGCGCCTTCAACGCAGCCTGGCTGTCCGAGCAGAGATACAAACACCTTTTAAGTTACGTACCCACTCATCCAAAACACAAAACCAAAATGTCCAGTAAGAGATCCTACCAGACGCCTGAAGAGAATTCCGTGAAAGACACAGCAACATCTCACTAACAGCCCTGTCCAGACCCGCGATGAGCCTCTTGGACGGCCGAAAACCAACTGTGCTCATCCATAAGGATGAATGCTGTGAAGTTGTCCATGACTGGAAGCCAGAAGACACGCTAACAGCAGGTCCGGGACCAATGAAATGGAGAGAGGCGCCTAATTTGGCAAACCTATCCGCCTCTCACGGAGAATCTAAAAATCCAATCAAACGCAAAAAATTGTTTCCTTTTTGAGAATAATTGTGTTTCAAAATTGCTGTGGCTATTAGTTTCTTGCCCCATTAGATTAGAGATGTCTCCTTAAACCACAATGTCCAGTTAGGGATCCAACCAGATGCTTGAGAGAGCTCCGTGAAAAACACAGCAACATGTCAATAATAGCCCTGTCCGGAACCCCGGAATATTAAGTATACAGTGAAAAACGTTTAACACAAACATGAGGGGGCCGAAATATTTTTTTCGCATTATAAGAATTTCGTGTTAAACAATAAAATAGCGGTTTGTTTTCGTCCCGATTTCTCTGCCATTGTACACGTAAAAAAATACGTTTATGTATTAAAATTATTTAAAAAAAAAAAAAAATCGCTGATTTTAACAGAAAATTCACCGAATTCCAAAACTAACTGAAATTTTTTGAAAATGGCGATGCCTACTTAAACACAAGCGGAAACCTAGCAACAGTGTGGCAGCCATTCTTTATTTTGTACCGTCTAACGAATAAAAAAAAAATCTGGTGTGAAACACTCACACAACTTTCTCTTACTCCAGTTCTCAAAATTATAATTGACAAATGTTATAGTTTGTGTACCAAATTTAACGAAATTCGTCTAAAACTGAAAAACCTGTTCAGTAAAAGCGCACTTCCGGTTTACTATTTTCCTTAAAACTCGGAATTTTGGCCATCTATTTATTTCTAATTAATTTTGTTTGGAGGATAGAAGTGTACAATCATCACGGACACACAAATGATAGCTATTTAGAGAAAGCTGTAACCCCACCCCTCCCCTAAAAGTGCCCTTAAATGTATTTTCCCAGAGAAATGTTTTAAATAAAAGATATAGATATTTGCATGTTTAGTTTATATAAAAAGTTTCAAGCAAATCGTTGGAGCGATTTTTGAGAAAATCACGAAAAAGTGAAGAAATCATTTAGTAAAGTGTTAAAATAAACGCACTTCCGGTTATCCGATTTTTTTTTCAAACTCGGAATCTTAACAACTTGTTTAATTCTAATTAACATTATAAAAAAGGCAGAATTATCTAATAAACTGAAATAGCACTTTAGATGAAAAACTAACCCCACTCCTCCCCCAAAACTGCCCTTTAATAAATTTTCCCGAAGAAATGTTTCAAATAAAAGTTGTAGCTCTTTGTATATGTAGTTGATATACCAAGTTTAAAGAAAATCGTCGGAGCCAATTTTTGAGAAAATATGCAAAAAAGTAAAAAAAACAACTAGTAAAGTGGTACTTCCGGTTGAGGAATTTTGACAGATAACATACTTGTCAGATCCCATGGTGATACCTAAACGGAATACCAAGTTTCAACTTTCTACGGTTTTTCGTTTTTGAGCTATGCTTTCACATACATACACTCAGAGACCATTTGCTAAACGATTTTTTTGTACTCAGGGGACCTCAAAATGGGAATTTCCGGTGAAAACTCGATATCGAAAATTTGACACGATTGCAATACTTCTTCTTACTAGGAGCCAAAAAATATGCGTGACGATGTAACTGCCGAATATAGGTATATTTTGTTCGTCCGGAAACTGAAATCTTTTCGTGTTAATAGAAAAAAAGAAAAGAAAATGTATGAAATTACATAGTATTTTCTCGGAACAGCAGTACAATTTCGTGTTAACAGATTTTTCATGTTAAACGTTTTCATGTTCACTATATTTATAAAATGCTAATTAATTATCATGCTCCAAAGTTATAATAGATAGCACACCAATCTAAAAGTGTCACAATTAAATCGTTGTTCAATCACTGACATCACTGTCTATTTCTTTTACTGTTATCTCATTCTATCACACTTTGTGTCCATTACTCTACCATATAACACAAAATGATTGATATCTGTCACAGGTTTTTTTTTTTTTTTATTATTATATTAATTTGAATGAAATATTGATTTTATCAATAATAATAAAAAATAAAAAAATTAAAAAAGTAGGTTTTCCTCTATATCTCATTAAATGTAAAACATATAATTTCCAATATTGTAATGAAAATGTTTATGTAATTTAATTTCTAGCAGACTTCATGGATTTTTGTTTCTTTTATTTGGTCAGTGGAAAGACAAATTGAAAATTATGAAAAATTTTCCTTTATTGTTGGCGATATATGTTTAAGGGAAGGACGTTTCTATGTAGTGAGTGTACAGCGACGTGATGTCTTTTAATTTACGGAGATAAATATACACTTTAAATAAAATAAAAAAAACCTATGGCGCAACAGCCTATGAAGGGCCAAGGCTTGCCAGACGGCGATTTGAATAGGAGGTGCGTGTGGTAAGCACGCCGCAGATTCCCACGCCATTTAGTTCCGACCTTCGCTACCTAGGGCGCTACTAACTGTAGCTTCCCACTTTTCATCCCGATGCTGGGCCCAACACCGACTTTACCCACACTGGACCTTTTATTAAAAATACTGTTTTCTTATTCAGGAGATGTCAATACAGATGCTGGAAAACTGACCAGCATTAATTAGGGTCATTATTAACCAGGAATCATTGTGTAGCATTTGCCAATCCGGTATCTCAATTGGATTCTAGAGCAAGATCTGTGGCTGTTTTCTTCACAGATGATTCGCAATTTGGTCTGTATTTTTCAGACGGCCAAATTCTTGTGTGGTGAAGGCCAGGGGGAGTGCTTCATTCAATGTACTACTAGAGGGACGTGCTCCTGTTCATCGACAATCAATTATGGTGTGAGATGGGATATGTTTGGTGGTCCATACCGAGTTAATTATTGTTGAAAATAACACACAATGATCGCTGCTATGTGTTTTGAAGAAGTTTTTCTAGAGGAAAAATCATTTCAGGACAGTTTGTTCCATTTAACAGTGGACAGTATAATGATAATGGGTTACAAATAAATGATGAAAAGACTGTGTATATGAGGACAACAAGAAATTCCGAAAGAATGTTTTGGAACCCACGAATTTTAAGACAGTCAGTCAGTACAAATATTTAGGAGCTCTCGTAAGAAAAGAATGAAACCTCTGAAGAGATTCAAGGCCAGATTGGCTTCCGGGAACAAGTGCTATTTCCCACTTCAGAAACCGCAGAGGTTTAGAGGTAAACAGAGCGAAGGTCCTTATTTATAAAACAATCATAAGACCTGTGGTCACATATGGTTGTGAAACCTGGGTACTTACGAAGGAAACAGAGAGAATGCTAAATATATGGGAAAGGAAGGTACTCAGAAGAATATATGAACCTGTCTGTGAAAATGGGAGCTGGAGGATAAGAAAGAACGCTGAGCTCCGTCAAATATATAATGAACTAGACTTAGTAGCCTTTGTGAGGAAAAAACCAGCTGAGATGGCTGAGGCATGTGGAACGAATGTCCTCGTAAGGCAGGATTCCAAAAAAGCTGTTGGAAGGGAAACCGGGAGGGAGCCATAGAAAAGGACGTCCCCGATTGAGATGGCTGGGGAGATGTGGAAGAATTATTGATGAGAATGGGAGTGAGAAGATGGAGAAGACACGCCCAGGAAAGAGAAGAGTGGAGTAGGATTATGGAGGAGACCCAGGCTTTTGTAGGGCCGTAGCGCCAAGGGGAAGGTAGGTAGGTAGTATAATAATAATGCATGATAACGCCAGACACATACAAGCTAGGGTTATCATACGCTTAAAGGAGGAAGTCAGTATAAAAATAATCAATTGGCCAGTACGTTCTCCGGACTTGAATCCTATTGAACATCTAAGGGACATGCTTAAAAGAGGCGTGTTAGAGCTCGTAATCAGCATTCAACCTAACAGCTCCCACATTGTCCTACAAGAAGAAGAATGGGATGCCATTCGACAAGAGACCATTCAAAACTTGATTGCATCGATGACCGGCCGTATATATCGAGGACCGGATCCTTCGTTCTTTATTCGTTCCAGGAATTTTTTCGTACTTTAAAAAATTAACACATAACAATTAACAAGATATTATTTAACTAGCGATTTGTATAAAAAGAGATTATTGCAATGTTATTTATTAAAGTAAAATTAAGTGTTCCATTTTTGTGTGGCTGAATATACACATAAAAAAAAAACAAAAAAAAAAACCAGAAAGCCATAATATATAAAAATGTCTACCATTTATATTTGTAAATAGTTTCTGGTAACAAAGAATTTTACTTAAAATAAATATCTTTATAGCGGCGTTTACACGATCAATATTATTGTCAATACCAGTATTGACAATATTTCCATCAATACTCATACTAACCACTATCAATATTTCATTACTTTACACGATCAATATTATTGTCAATACTACTTACTATTTCTGCCACTAGGAGAGTGTATTTACGTGTTTATACTCATCAGTTTAGTTGTTTTTTTTTTTACCTTTAAAAAATGAATAATCGTTCTAAAGCTTGCGTAGCTATTATTTTGGCCCATGGTTATAGTTAGCTCTTTACCCTGCTGCTCACTTTATTAATATTGTATAGAAAACTCAAGGGGGACAGCTCTAATGTTTCTTATTTAAATTTCTTCCACTATCGTTCACTCTTAATTAATTCCTTTATAAAACATCGAAAATAAACATTTATCCTAATGATATATTTAATAAAATATAATATAATTCTGGTAATTTTGTGTTGCATGTTTTAGATACATTTATTTTTTATTAACACCTTAGAAGGCAAAATACTAAATATTTATCTAACATTCCACCAAAATCAGGCATAAACAAGGAAAATTGTTTGATTGACTTTTCATGTAGACATGTAGTGATTTAATATGCCTACCATTCGGAAGGAAAGTTAGAAGCCTATTTTCTCTCTATATTAAACAGCATGGCATATAAAAACCCTTTTTGAAACAAAAAATTAAATTAACTGCGAAACACTCATACGATTTTTCTAATAGTGCAATTGTCAGAGTTCAAACTGAAATGTTTTCTTAAAATGGAAATTTTAAATTAATTGGGCCAGTCAACTTAAAG
>JAAEAF010005794.1:0-27525 GCA_011037195.1 Triatoma infestans
AGCTAGAAATCAAAAGTGCAGTCTTTTACCGTTTACAACATTGTAGACAATTTTTCTTTACATATTATTTGAGAAGAATTTATGTATTTGTAACTTAGAAATAAAAGTACAGTCTTTTTACAGTAAGGAATATTTTTACTTAATTTATTAAGTTTCAATGTATTTAAATAAAGTTAAGGTATGATTTATAAATTTTTTCCTACATTTGTAATTCAAATTTTACAACCAAGTATATTTGGGAAGAATTTATGTATTTGTAACTTAGAAATAAAAGTGCAGTCTTTTTACAGTAAGGAATGTTTTTTTTACTTAATTATTAAGGTTCAATGTATTTATATAAAATTGATTGTGTTGGGTAATAGTAGAAAGGTAATTTGGGTGTTTGGGGTAACATAACATTTGTAATTCAAATTTTATGCATATTATAAATTAAAAAAATTATAATATTTATATTTATATTTTATTCACTATCTCCTTCCTAAAATGTTTTAAAAATAAATAACTAAATGAAAATAAAGGTAAAAAAAAAAAATGTTAAAATATATTAACTTACCCTTAGAAAAGTAGAAATCAAAATAATTATTTGTGCTTCATTATTAATCCTTTGATGTATACATCTTTCTTCACTATTGTTTGTAAAAATAATCACAATGTGATCTCATAATATGACTGCCTATTGTATTAATAAATACTTCTTTTGTAATTTTTGTTTTTATCATTTTTCCTTAAATAATATAGGTAAATAAAATGGGTAAAAAAATAAACAATTATTTAAAAAATTATTTTATTCCATTTTTTTTTAACCAAATACAATTCTGATTATGCAATTTATGTTCTTTTATTACTTCTTCTAACATTATCAGTCCACAATATACGCACTGAACACAATTACTTCTTATCCTGATGAATCCATCAAAAGTATTCTCCCGTACATTTGCATTTGCAAAGTCCACCTTTGAATAATTTTGAAGCATCCAATTGGCTAACATTTTTCCGAACTGTAGAGCGCAATTATATTTAGAGCCACTATGATAGCTGCACTTGTCAATACGTTGAAACGTTGATAAGATTTGTATTTTAGGGCAGCCAAAATATTGTAGGTTGAACACAGTTTTTCCAATTATATCACCAATAAATTTACATTTTTCATCTCCTTTGGCATATAGGAAGGTATACTTTGCTGTAGCCTCTTTTAATATATCATCTAATTCAGAAAAGTCCACATCACCGTCCTCCCATCTGATATTATGGAGGTTTTTGTAAATCCATCTACTGGGTGACGAGTGTGGGTTACCATATGTTGGCGGCTTGAATATCCAGTGTTTCTCTTGCCCAACAAAATCCACGATTGCTAGCTCCTTAACAATAAATGTGCCACCACTGTCTTGATAGCCTTGAATGTCTACCACTGCGCACATGATGATGATAAACTAAATGAATCTCCAATACAACACTTTACTATAAGATCGCCCCCACTCCTTTAAATTCTTCTCACCAAACCTGTCAGAGGATTATATTCTACAAGTGCATCATGCAAGATTAAAGCATAGGCTGTGGTATTAGCAGTGAATTCATTTGTCGTTTCCAACTCTATTCTAATATCTACTGAAGATGATCTAATTGCCTCAGACTGGCGAGAACAATCAATTACGATAATAGGAGCCTCATCTCTGAATTGTTCTTTGCTTAAAATAGGTTCATTTTCCTTTCCATAATAACTATGTTGAAAATTTTGATACATGTGATATAGAATTGAAAAATAATTATTTGAGAAGTCAATGTTAAGATCATCATAGGGATAAACCTCTGAATTTAGGTGCAATTTAACATTTGATATACTACAATGATTAAACTCTGACATATCAGTTTGTATATTATTCTTTTTGTTGGTTTGAAACGCAATTATGACATATCGAGGTTTTTCTAGATTTGTTGTAGTTTTCACTGTCCAAGTGTGCTTTTTTGTAGCAGGTAGCGAAGGATATTCTATTAGGTCCCATGATCGGAATGCCATGTGAACTGTTTTTCCTTTGTTGACGAAATTTAAAAACTTTAACTTCTGTTCGTCGGAAACTTTAACATAGGGCATTTTCCATTGTATAGATTTTAGTTTAATGGAAGCCTTGACATTGGTATGATCCCCAAAAACCCTAATACTATCATTATCTGATCTGCTGCGATGTAGAATTAACTCATGTCTTCCTTGTAAAATTATTTGATTGTAATCTTCAAAGAAACCCATTACGATATCTAAGGGAATGCAAGCATCAAAATTTCCTTTATCATCTGCTAATTTCACATATTCACTAGGCATCATCCAACCACTCATTTCTAACCCTAACGCCTTGTCTGGGCTAAGAGATGCATAACCTTTTAATGTACAAGCAGTTCCAGGATTCCGCACATGATCAATCAATACACCATTCAATTGATATTTGATTTCATCAAACATAAACAAAAATCCATTTCTTACTAATCTCAATTCACTTGGATCTATAGTTGTAGCCTCTTCTTTAACCAGTTGCCCTTGAATGTAGAGATAACTCTTGGAAGGAACGGTGTAGATGTCCTGCTGTTGCACAGCAATGTTAATTTCATCAGAATTGTTCAGCGATTGCGTATAAGGTTGGTGAGTGTGGTACTCAAAATCGGTTATCCTTTCCTCGAAGGACACGCCAGCATTAACATTTAAAATCTCTTCCATTTCTGCTTAACTAAAACCCCTACCTGCTGTTGAAGAAATCTAACGTTTGAAGGTGTTAACACACTACAAGATGTACGTTCAATACTATATGGTTTACTTCTAACGTAGTTGCTTTTATACTTTCGAAAGTCAATACCCATTTTTCTTCAAATGTAATCGAATAGTAATTACTTCCTTGCGAAAATCTACTATATTGTTATCTTGATCTGTAAGAGACAGCGGAATATTGTCAATTATCTCAACGTTTATTGGAAAGTAAATGACTGGAGTAGGCTCCTGAACTAATTTATAACCTGGTGGGACTGTAGGGGAAAATTCATATATGGTATGTCCAGGTTTTCCATTTCTGTATGAACCTGAAGCTATATTGCAGTTTACAGCAATTGTATTTACGCTATGAATATTAACGATATCATTGGACTTATGTTTAACCTTTTCCTTTAACACCTGTTGTTTAGTAAATCCTAATAATGGACCAATGGAATGCTCTCTGTTGAAATATACAGGTTTGGTGCACATCAATTCTGTTTGTAATGTATTTAAGTTGCCCTTCAGTTTTATCGAATTTGGAGATGATATATGCGATCTTATATAATTTGCTATGGCATCAACTTCATAGGTACCTGTAGGTAAACTGATCACTTCATTGCCATAATAAAATTTGTTGTTTACATTTTCAGTAACGTTGGGTATGGAGTTGTAAGATTGAAAGCTAAGTAATCCAACACTATAGCCACCAACACCAACATCCGATAAATTAATTGGGGGGAAAATATCAGCACTAAGAACGCTGGATGTTCCAGTTAACGTGAACGTATAAGACATGACTGAATCCTTTATTCTTTAAAATGCATTATTATATAGAAATTGTAAACATAAATGTCCACAGTAAGGTGTATTCCAATCTTGAAATCTCTTTCTATTGTACATTATGTCACAACCATTTAAGTAACATAACAATTCCAATGGTGGTCTGAGATTGCCAAACGGATCAAAGTAATCGACTCTATTTCTTTTTTTAATATAGGCAACCCAATGAGTTCCTGCGTTGTGTACAGAATCTAAATTTACAATTGCACATTCATCAGTTTTAGGAAACTTTGGCAACCTATCACGCATGTATATACCTCTAAAATGTGGAATATCTTTAGCAAATTTCGTCAACTCTATATCTGTTAGTGCTCTATTAGGAAGTAGTCAATCTCTTTTAAAGAACAGGCCATATCCTTTTTTGTAAGGTTTAAGATAAAGTCCTTGACCTACTTGCTGTGCCTCCATTTTTCTATTATGCCTTCTCATTTCTTCTAATCGGTTCCTGGCAACTTGTGTATCTTTAACAGCCTTAGCTATAGCTGACGCCCCACCAGCTAAACTTCCAAGCGCAGAAAGCCCAGCGAATAAAGGTACCAGAAATGGTAGAATACCACCAGATCTTGGTACTGGTAGAACTCTTGGTATTTTTGTTACTTTCGACTTTCCTACATACTTTTTCGCCTTTCTTAAAGCTTTCCTTGACGCGTTACTGATTGATAAAGGTGAATTTACACGTGCTGCACTTATAACATCTCTTATAGTTTTTACCTTTTTCTTCCCCCACCTAATTTCACTTTAGCTTTCATTGCGTTCGTCACGGCCCAAGCTGCTGCTTTCTCACCAAGTGATGCGTCACTAGCTTTTGTTCTTTGCCAAGCTTTGTCAGCGAGTATGAGGTCAGCCTTATGCCTTGGCTCTAGATCGTTATGCCGTGAATATGCAATGTCATGAAGTCGACAGGCTTCGTCCAAGGGATTAATACCTCTATCTCCACGTTTTAATCTTTCTTGTAATTTAGTTCCAGGACCACAAAATCTGTAACCAGGTATATGCACTTCGAATGGGAGTTTGTTGATCACTGAATTTATAAGACCTCTTCCAACAGTTTTCCTTCTCATTATGATAGATCATTTAGAGCTGAACGTATTTATATAGCATCCTCCTCCCCTAATTAAAAAAAAAAATGCGTTTAGAGAAGCAAAGTGAAAAATTACCTATTTGCAATCTAGTGACCAATTCAATGGACTGTGGACATATGAAAGTAAATCGACATGGATCATTACTGCCAGATAGTTTACGAGCACTTATTTGTGGGACTTCAGGATCCGGTAAAACCAACCTTATGGTTTGTTTGCTTTTACAACCAAATGGATTGAGATTTGCAAACTTATATATTTGTAGTAGATCACTCCAACAAGAGAAATATATATATTTGGAGAAGATTTTTAAACTAGTACCAGAAATAGGGTTTTTTACAATAAATGCCACTCAACAGGTAATCAACCCTGATGACGCTGAACCAGACTCTATTATAATTTTTGATGATATTTCAATGGATGAGCAGGAAAATATTCGTAAATATTTCAGTATGGGACGTCATAAATGGATAGACTGCTTCTATCTTTGTCAGAGTTATGCTAGGATCCCTAAACACCTAATTCGCGATAACGCCAACTTTATCATGCTTTTCGAGCAGGATGATTTGAATTTAAGACACGTATACAGTGACCATGTAAGTTCACCCAATATTTCATTTGACAAATTTAAACAGATGTGTAATATCTGTTGGGAGGAGCCTCATGGATTTATAACTTTAGATAAAACAAGAGATTTAAACAGTGGCAGATTTCGGAAGGGTTTGGACACATTTATCTATATATAGTGCCGACACATACATAGAAATCTATCATTTCCATCATGGATACTAAAGCTACGAAAGAGCTTATTAAAGCTTCAAAGTCGCTTCGCGAAAAATTTAAAAGTCTGAAGAGAGGTCTCCAATCATCTCAGGAGGATTTAGAAAGGAGTTTGAAACCTATTACCAAACCTCTTCAAGAGCTAATTTATCAAAAAGAATTACCCAAAATCAAAGAAGAACCCTTTACACCGCTACCATTAGTGGTTAAAAAAGAAGCGTCTACCACAACGGAAGCAACACCTCATACATCAACCCCGCTACACACTTATCCAAAAAAGAGTGTTTTCCCTATTAAACAAGAAGAGGAAACATTTGAAGTTGAAGAGGAGATTACTCCCTTAGAGCAAATACAGCAACTTGGTATGGAGAAATTACAAGAAAGTTTAGAAGAGGAAAAAGGGATAGGTCCTTTAGTTCAACCCTATCTATTGAAAATAATGAGTTCGGATACTAAAGATATGGATGACAGGTACGGTATTCGGGTAGTACCTAAAGGTGGAATGGTCATAGGAAATGCGGTAGTAACTATTGATGGTGATGATATTAATATAAATAATAAATGGTATGAAGGTACGCCAGGTTTATTTCAATTGTTATTTTTAAAACAACCTACCAACTATTCTGAGAAAGATTTGGAAAACTATAAAAACATCTTGGAAACTAGTAATGCACATAAAAAACAGTTTAGTGATGAAAAAAGTATTAGTGCTAGTCGAGGATGGAAGTACAAAAATATCATTGCCCCTCTATTTTCATTCCCCATCACCTCCGCTAAAGAGAAAAGTTTACCTCAGACAAAGTATACGCCACCACTATTAACATCAACATCACAAAGCCCTCGGACTCTTATAGCAACTAAGCCTCCAGCACAATCTAGATACCCTTTAAGACCAAAACAAACCAGTGGCACAGGCATGTGGGAAGGTCAAAGTATTTATGAATATTGGGATGACCCAAATGAATTGGTAGACCGACTTCGGCTTTTATATGCGTCAACCACTGCCGGTCATACGGGTCATGAGAATGAAATTCAGTCTATAATTGAAGAGTTGCGAGAAGCTGGAGTCATTTATTAAGTAACACTTCAACATGCCGGTTGATAAGTTTGGTCACCATGATTATTCCAAGTTTATAGGAAAACTTAACCAGTTAATAGATGAAGAGGAGGATGTAGTGAATGTAAGTAATAAACGTGTAATTAACGTCAGTTTGCCCAAAGAAAGAAATGATGCAGTGAATAAATTATATGCTGATAGTTTAGCTAATATAGCTAACTGGAGAACAAATCATATTAACGTAGGTAATAAGCGTATTATTAATGTGCAAGATCCTGAAGAGAAACATGATTGTGTGACAAGAGGATTTTTGGAAAGTACCGCTTTAACCATTCCAAAGACAGAAGAAGGTGTTTCCATTACAAATATATACAATGCTCTAGGGAGAAAAATATCAAACGTGAGAGACCCTGTAAATGATACTGATGTTGTAACGTTAGGCTACCTTAAACAATTCATACAAAATGTCCTTCAAGGAGGTCGTCGTCAATGAACTTCATAAATCAGCAAGAGTGCATTATCCTAGAAGACGTATAATTCTTAAGGGTATTGACGATTTATGGCAGTTAGATTTAATAGAAATGATTCCTTATGCTCGCCAGAATAATGGTTATAAATACATACTAGCAGTGATTGATTGTTTCTCCAAGTATGCCTGGGTAGAACCTGTGAAATCTAAAAGTGCTCAAGATGTCACTCGAGCAATGGAAAACATTCTAAATTTGAGTGGACGAATTCCCAAAAATATTCAAACAGATAATGGTAAGGAATTCTACAATGCCCAATTCAAGAAGCTAATGAAGAAGTACAATATAAATCATTACAGTACCTATAGTCAGATTAAAAGTTCTATTGTTGAACGATTTAATAGAACATTTAAATCAATGATGTATCGACTGTTCAGTCTAAGAGGAAACTATAATTATACAAAATATTTAACTGATTTGATAAATGACTACAACAATAAAATACACCGTACGATTGGTATGAAACCATCACAAGTAAATGCCACCAATGAAGCTTCTTTATTAGCTAATGTTTATTCTTCTAAAGGTAAGAGAAGTGATAAACAGCGTTTTAATGAAGGAGATTATGTACGTGTTTCAAAGAGAAGGACTGTTTTTACAAGAGGATATACGCCCAATTGGAGTGCTGAAATATTTAAAATTAAAAGTGTGCGCAAGACAGTTCCATATACTTACTTGTTGGAAGATTTGTCCGGACAACCTATTCAGGGAGCATTTTATACACAAGAACTGCAGAAAACTAAATATAAAGATGTATATCTTGTAGAAAAAGTATTAAAACGTAAAAATAATAAGCTTTATGTAAAGTGGTTGGGCTTTAATAAAAAGCATTCTTGGATAAATGTACGTGATTTACTAAATTAAAGATGTTTTTTCTGTTAACTGAGTTTCTTCTGCATTCCTTCCTTCCTGAACCAGTTGAAACATGTTTCAAACAGCCGTTGACATGTAATTATGGGTTAATAAGAAAAAAAAACTTAATAAACACTTGGCTTTTATTGATCTTGCACAATTTTATAATAATAAGGCAACATGGTATTGGGTTTACAGAGTTTTGACAAATAATTTAACTCATTACTAATATCCGTAAAGATGCTTTGAAGTTTGAAATATTCATTTCTCAGAAGAGTAGGTTGAAAACTGAGAAGATCTGCCACCCAAGTTCCCTGGATAGAAATCATCTTGTGGCTAGATGTAATGAAAAATATATTAGCGCTGTTAAGATTGATTGAGTCTGGAGAAGCCTGTTTTTTCTTATCAAAGAATTCATCACAATATTGCTTGTTAGATTCCAAAGTTGACCAATCATCTAACTTAAGATAAATAATAACTATTTCTGTTTTGACGGCCGAAGTTTTCTGTATGAAGTGGTGTTTCAGTGAAGAACCAATTGTTCAGCCAAATTTTGTTTTATTTTATCAACTTTTTAGTTACAGATCTTTTTTATACATTTCTTACGTTTCGGCACTAAACGTGCCATCCTCAGAGGAAATTCATTATTTATTCTGTAATTTATGTGAAAATTTTTTCATACATTATTTTGTGGGCTTCGTTTTTTATCTTAACATTGTCTGCTTTCGTTTTTGGATAAAAATTTTTTTATATAATATTTTATATAGTCAGCCAAATATTTTTTATAGTTGGTACCTTGAAATATGTTTCTTATTCTTATCTTAATTTTTTTGATAATGTAGTTTGTGTTTTTATTTTTCTTTTTATTTTTCCTTTATCTGGCTTCGTTATATTTATTATGTTATCGTTTTTTGCATTTTTGGTTTATTTTACAATGGAAAAGTATTTCTTGTTTGTTCCAAACAGCCTCATCATTTTTATTTAAATATTAGACTCACGTGGTTTTTTTCTTTCTTATTTTTCAGTTTCTTTTATATGTTTATTGTTTGTAAAATTAAGATTCAGATTGAGTCGCCTTACTTATTTGGCTGTTTAGTGGCAGACGTAAGAAATGTATAAAAAAGATCTGTAACTAAAAAGTTGATAAAATAAAACAAAATTTGGCTGAACAATTGGTTCTTCACTGAAACACCACTTCATAAATAATAACTTTTCTGGTTTTCAAAGCTATCAGAGGTACACCATCTTGAGACAGTCCAGTTATTAGAGTCTTAGAGTTGTGTCTGTTGAGAGGAAAACTTGTGGTTAAATGTAAACCAATTTCACTCGCTGCCATGATGCTGAATGCAACTGAACATTGTTTTGCACTGTTTTGAACTTCTTGAGTCTCAAAGATCCCCTCCACCAAGAATATCATTTAAATCACGTTCAATGCTATTGGATAGAAATGATATTCGGAAACATTCACATGTATCAGGTCCACACCACTGGTCAGGGTTTGACCAAACGCATTGTTTACAATGTTTATTAGCGGCTCTTTCCACGAACTCTTTTGCATATTCTTCCATTCTTAGTAATTTTTGTTTTAAGTCTATATATTTTTGTGCCAATTCAGAATTATCTAAATCGATAGTGGATAACGTGGAGATAAATTTTTGATAACTGTCACTGGTTGTTATTTCCTTCCAAAGATCTGCCATCGTTGCACTACATAAATGAACTACATGAATGAAATAGTAAACCCTTTCTTTTAAAAAAAAAAACTATTACTTAAGGTACGTGAATGTGTGCAATAGTTGAAGCGTATATATATATATAAAACAGATGACATATATGTTTAAGAAAAAAAACAACAAACAAATACAATAGTGCTGGTGACCTCAAAGGGTAACGACTGGAGTATAAGACAGCTAAATGACAAATTTTGTATTTGATTACACAAATATTATTAAGTTTTATTTATAATATTTATTTATTTATTTATTTTTTATTATATTATAATTACAAACTATAGAGAGCGTGGGCTATAGATGAACAGGGGGGCTAACGCTAGTGAGAGAGATGATGATATAGGGAATGTTGAGACAGCTATATACCCACTACACCACACTCCCCATCGCCTTAGCTACGGTGAGCTGAGGAAGGGCTGAAGAACACCCTCCTATCCAGCGAATTTTGTAGGCGGGGGACGAAGGAGTTGCGCCAGTTGTAACATTTCTACCCTACTAGCTCACTTAGAGCTTCACACATACGGATTACAATAATATAAATGAAAATTAAGATCTTGATATTGTCGGGGTTTTAATCTTGAGCCTACTTGAGCTGGTCCATAGTTTAATTTGTAAATAAAAAAATTTTTAAAAAATTGATCCACCTGTCAATTCTTATACAAACAGGTAATATAATAAAGTTAATATTGTTACAATTATAATTAACTATTCGTTGAATATTAATTTTTTTTTTAAAGCTGAACCCTTTAGAAATTAGTTTTAATTTATTCCAAACAAACTCCCAACTTTCACTTTACGAAACAGACTCCAATCGCACTAACCCAACATAGCTGAGCAAAACAAATTTATAAATTATTTTTAATTCTCTTCAACTAACAAAGTCTCATTTAGACAAAAAAAAAATCAAATCTTTTAATAATCTGAAAAAAAAAGGTTAACTTATTCTCTTTATTTTCCCAACCTCTATTATTTTATTTATTTTATTTATTTTATTTAATTATTTCATCAACAAACAGCCTGTGCCATGTGGTTGAAGTCATAACATAATTTAAATTTGTACATTACAATAAATAATGTAAGTCAAACAGTAACATTTAAAACACAATATGATAAAACAGTGGTGTAAACAATAACAATATAAATATATACAGAACATAGTTTGTTTACAGAGTTAAACTTCATTTAATTTCATTTAATAATGATTTGAAATATGGCAGTCTCACTGAAAAGTCCAAATTATTATTACTGTGTTCATTCCACTCCCGGCATATTCTTGACAGAATGTTTATGTGAAAAAATAGGTTTGTTTTGTGATGAGGAACTGCGAACGTATAGGAATGTCTTAAGTGGATGGGAGACACATGGAAAGGAATATCAGCCAGAAGTTCCGAACAGTCGATTGTATTATTGATTAGTTTATAAAGAAATAACAGGTCATTCCTCAATCTCCTTATTTCTAAGGAATCAATATCTAATTTAACGTGAGGGAACTTCCTTTTGTAATATCTGATAAATCGCCCTTGTATACATTCCAGTCTATCCTGGTCGCTCTTTGTATATGGGTTCCACACCAGTGAACCATATTCTAAAATACTTCTTACATATGACGTATAGACCGCCAAGATTGCTTTAGGGTCTTCGAGCTCTCTTGTTTTCCGGATCACAAACCCCAGCATCCTGGACGCTCTTTTGCAAGTTTCGTTAATATGTGTTGCATATCTAAGATTTGCACTTAGCTTGATTCCTAGGTCCCTAATGTTTGTAACGCAATCCAGGAGATTACTCTGGATGGTGTAGGAGAAATCCACATTATTCTGTTTCCTAGAAAACGAAATGACCTGACATTTGTTGATGTTCATTTCCATACCGTTTTCCTTGCACCACTCTAAAAGACGATTTAGGTCTTCTTGCAATTTCTCACAATCCTGCACTGAAGTTATTCTTCTGAAGAATTTTAAGTCGTCTGCAAACATGAGAAATTTTGTGTGCAGAAAAGTTTTAGAAATGTCATTAATAAAAACGTTGAATAGCCAAGGTCCGAGATGAGAGCCTTGAGGCACGCCTGATGAAACATGGAACCACCTGGAGTAGACACCATTCCACTTCACCCTAGATTTTCTTCCTTGAAGATAAGATGAGATCCATTTAAGAAGAATACCCTGGATTCCAATCCGATTTAATTTTTGGATCAGTATTGAATGAGGAACCCGGTCAAAAGCCTTTTTGAAGTCCGTATAGACAGCATCTACCTGGTCTCCCTTTTCAACTTCATTGGTTACTATATTTAGCAAACATGTTAAATTAGTCATTGTTGATCTTCTGGAGATAAAACCATGTTGGTTCGGAATGATACTGCTATTGAATATGTTCAGATGATCCAGAATAAGCGACTCAAAAAGTTTGGCCAGTGCGTTTGAAATCGTTATTGGTCTATGGTCCTCATATTCTTTGTGCTCGACACCTTTGGAATCGGGATTGTATAGGCCACTTTAAACTCACTTGGAAAAATGCCAGACCGAAGAGATTGGTTAAAAATTTTTGTAATAGGGCCACTAATTGATGAAGCACATCTGATGAAGAGTATTGCTGGTAATCGGTCCGGTCCTGGACCAGCATCGGTTTTTAGTTTAAAAATCTTTTTTAATATCTCTTCCTCAGTCAGAATTATGTTTGCAAGCGTGTGCACAGAAGAAGAGGAGAATGCGGAACAAGTTGTTGTAGATGCACTAATTGCTTGATCTGAGTAGACTGACTCAAAAAAATCGGCAAACCTGTCAACGATGTTTCCCTGAGATTGATTACAACCATCATATAAAAGTTCGGTTGCAGGAGCAGTCTCTTGTTTTTTGTTTCTAACAAATGTCCAGAAGTGTTTACAATTGTCTTGAAGTAACTGGCCATATTTACTACAAAAAGCCTTATAGGCATCATTCATTTTATTTTTGCAAGCGCTTCTGAGTTCCGCATACTTGATAAAATCATCATCTGTTTTTGATCTTTTACATCTGCTATGCCATTTTCTCTTACTCTTCAACAGCTGAATAATTTCTTTTGTAAAATAACCGGATATCTACAGTTCTTAGGAACACGTTTTGGAACATATTTAAGACAGGCATCATTAATAGTATCATAAAAATAACCTAGGTTTGTGTCGACGTCTTGACTGGAGAGAAGTTTATCCCACTCTATCAAGGAAAGACAATGGTTGATCTCTTCAAAGGGAGCCAAATTGAAATTGAAGATAGCTTCCCTATTATGAACCATTCTTCTTGAAACCACTTTCAAGGTAACCGTCAGTGGTGGATGGTAGGTGTCTGTAGGTAGAAGAGGTATGAAGTCACTGTCTCAACAGCTAATTCATGTAGTGATGAAAATATTAAATCTAGGCAAACTCCATCGCGATTTGGAATATTATTTAATTGTGTTAATCCCAGAGAATTTGTTGTGTCAGAGAGTTTTATTATTTTGTTCAGTGAGAGTGTGGTGGTCACTCCTCCTATATCATAGTCGCAGAATCCTCTAAGATTAAAATCACCAAAAATGTGTATGTTTGCTCTAGGAAAAGAATCTGCCATTTTCTCAACAGTGTTCAGAAAGCTTTCGTAATCTTCCATTGGAGACAAAGGAGGAAAATAAACTACTGCGATGATGTCTTTCCTGTTTCCAGATTGCAGTGTCACCCAAAGTTGGTCATATGATTCTAAATTTTCACAATCGAGGGAACAAGTTAGAAGGCTTGTGTTAGCAGCGATTAAAACACCACCACCTCTTCGTTTATTCACGACCGAAAAGTTTCTGTCTTTTCTAAAAACCCTAAAGTTAGAGCTGAAAATTTCACCATCCGCTATACTATCATCTAACCAGGTTTCTGTAAAAATTATTAAATCGTACATATTCAGTATGACATTATGGTTTAATTCATTTAGTTTATTTCTTATACTCCTTACATTTTGGTAGTATACGACAATAATTTGATCAACATTTTTACGAGAAACACCATATACTTGATGCTCAGAAAAAATGGAAGGATAAATGTTATTTATAAAAAAGGATTTCTCTCATTATGATTACTTATTTTACTGCGTATAAAATAGTCCGATAAGACAGGTATAGGATAACCCTTTGTGTTATCAGAAGAAGGAAGATCAACACTACTAATTAAATTAATCATTTTAAACAGACTGTTCTTGACTATGAAAGCCAGGTTATGCTTAGTTAAATCGTTTACATCAATCAGCCTGGTATTGTGGAAAATAGAAGAGAAGCTATGTAGTCGCAAATTTATTTTATATATTCTCTTATTTGTAATTGTATACTTTTCGTTGTAATAAGGAAGACAAAATAATATTATATTTGTGACGTTATTAGTCCTCAATAACTCGTAATAAAGTTCTTCAATTTTTTTATTGTGCGTATTCCTTATGCTGTTTGCGCCAAATGCAAGTATTAAACAGTCATTTGGTCCTAAGTTTTTAGCACAGGTAAGTGCGTTATAATTCAAAAATCGAGCACAAACTAAAATTAACACTTTCACTAATTACAGCCATCTTACACTCAACACGTTTCTCACTTTCCCTTAAGAAAGCGTTTTTTGGACTTCTTTTTTGATGCTGAATTGAATAGATAGTGCAGCTCTACCATCCTTGAAGCCCGGATCTTCTAATATGTCATCTTCAAAATCTTTCTTTTCTTCGTACTAATTTGGTAGATGTAAGAGGGAAAGAATTAGAGGCAGGATATAGAGGCAGGATAGGGTAGTCAAGGATCTAACAGGAGGGTAAGACATGAAGCAGGAGGCCAACGGGGGGTTGATCGTTGACCCGCCAGAGCCCTAGTTAGCCGTGACACTGGAGAAACCCAGGTGCCACGTTGCCCGGCCCCCACAGTTGTGGGCGTTAGGGTTGGCTCGCTGCTCCACTGGAATCGCCGAGGCTTTCCACCAGTGAAGCAACATTTAGGGGCCAATAAGCCTATGATAGCTACCCACCCGATCTTTTTAATCTTAACAGTTCCTTTACTAATTTTGCACTGTCACTTTCTATCATTATCTTTTTTATTTAAGCTTCGAAAAATCAAATTTATAGCTTTCCCTTTATTGACAGTACTCAAATAATATTACTCGTATTTGTTTTTTTTTTTAATTTTGCTTCTTCTAGTATTAAATAATCTAATTTACTCTTTAATGGGTAACTCTTCCCTAAGCAACTTTAAGTCCAACATCTTAATTAGATTATCATCCATTGTTTTACTTTCTTCGAATTCCTTGATTTCTTTGACTAACTTTTTATTTATTTGTGCCCTCTTCTTTTGTTTATATCAGCCAAAATTTGATGAACAATTGTTATTCAAATAATTCTTCTTTCTTGTTCATGTATTGTATGTAAATTCGTTGAAAAACTTGAATAAAACTTTTCATACAAAAGAGAAGTTATAGCACAAATAATCTATATAAATCAGGCGCTTCTATCAGCGAAATCAATTGTAAGTATGTACTATGACTAACTTATTAGGTTAGCTATAACTCTGTGTCTTCTCTTGCTCTACTCTTTTTAATTCACTATCTGCGTATTCATCCAGGTATATTATTTATTTAGAAATTATCATGGACCGATTTTTTTTTTTTTGTACACTTTCAAATTCCACCACAAATGATGTTAATAAAGCCTTATCATTACCAGGTCAAAGGTTATCAAAAATACGAAACAAATAATAAAATATAACCTCTTCTGGAGAATAAAGAAAAGCTTGATTTATGTTATAGTTTAGATATTCAATTTGATTATATGTAAATGGATAAAATTTTATTCAATAATAAGCAAATAATAACTAAACAAGGCAGCACATTCTACTTATACAGTTCAGACCGCTTCCGCTTTCCTTTTACGTGAAAACCCAAGTGTTGCCACTTCTGGTTTTCCTCGGGGTTAGTGTAATAAGTTGGTCTCTTGTCGAGTGAGTGTCTACGGATTCTCCCGGCCTGCTAAGGTTTATTATACAAGCACATGGTCTACTTCCGGTTGCTTCTCCGGCCTTGCAGTTTCCAGGAGCCCGTTAAATAATTTATCAATATTCATCAGCCAAGCAGTAGGTGTGGATCAAGACTCTGGAGTTACAGGCACATAAGGTCCTATTTCCTTTCCTATTTTCCACTTCCTTGACCCCCCCAATATGGGCTAAAGAACTTGAGTCGACCCACACTAACGTTAAGGTTTCTGCGTTTAAGGTAAGCGCCATTCCTTTTGGCTTGTTGAAGATAATAAATATTTTTGCTACTTATTTTAAATTTAATTAATATTCATTTTGTTCATATTATATGAGCCCATTTGCTCTCACTTATTCAATCTACATATTATATAGAGTCCACTTAATATTTTCACCCCTTTTCTTTATTTTCATTTTTTTTTTTATTACCAGAACCTACCAGAGGGATTGGAAAGCTTAAGAGGCGCCCCCCCTCTCACCTTTTAATTTAATTTTATTTTTTTATTTATTTCCTGTTTTTTACTAAACCTTACTACTTTTCTATTTGGCCTTTCCATAACCATCTATCCATAGCGTCCTGTTCCCCAAGTCCTTGTCCCACCATTTTCTCTCATCCATCGCTCTTTTCCAGGAAAGTTTGGGTCGGGCACTTTTTCGACTTCTTTCCGATTTCCACTTGAAAATCTTTTTTTGGTAATCGGTCATCACTCATTCTAATAGCACAATAGACTGGATAAAGGTCGCAGTGCGACCCGCTTCAAAAAAATCACTCATTCTAAATAGGTAGCCAGCCTAGCTTAATCGTCTCAGTGCGATAGTTTCTTTGGCATTCATTATTTCTTTGATTAGTACTTAATTTTTCACTTTATCCCATCTGGACTTCTTTGGCGTTCGGCGCGAAAAGTCCGTTTCCGGGGCTAGAAGTATTCCTTTTTCATGGGAGCCAAGCGTCCGCGTTTCTCACCCATACAACAATATACTCTTCACAATGGCTGCATATATTAATCTTTTTGTTGTTTTGATTATATTATTATTCCATAAGACGCCATTTAGCAGTGTCAACGGCTTTACGAGCTTCTCTGTCACTTTTTTGATAATATTTTTTTTTTTTTTTTTTTTGAGGAACCATTACGTTCCAAAACCCACCCTAGGTATTCAAGGTTGTTTACCGTTTTAATTTCTTTGCCATCAAATATTAGGGGATCAGCGATGGTGGTCATTCACTCGCGTACCCAGTTGTCATATTCCGTTATCAGCTTAGTATACATAAACTCTTACGTCTTCTGCATCTTGGGCGGGTGACCATTTGGTCATCAGCAAAGAATAAAGAATGTAGATATTATGTCTTTTAATTTAAATAATTTTTCCGGGCTAGCTCGCCTCTATGTATTAATAGAATTCTCCCTTCTTAGTTTGGCGTAGGTAGGGAATAACTAATGATTCGGATCCTCACGAATCTTAACGTTTCGGATACCATTGCAATAATAATACCAAAGACTTATTAAAAGCCCCTTTATACAATTATTCCCCTCACATTGCAACCAGGTCTCCAATGTCCCAATAAAATATTTTACCTTTAAAAAAAACAAGTGCCAGTGTTTCAAACTTAAAAATGAACTTGCGTCATTGTCTAATTTTTTCACTCACTTTCCATAAACATTTTCTTCTCTTCCTTGTTCTACCAGATAAGTCTTTATACACAATTTTAATTGTTACTTTCAGTTTCTTTACATTGTTTAGGATTTCCTTTGCAATATTATCAGAACAAAACACCACTGTTCATTGTCAACATTTCCTTATAAGTTCTTTTGGCACAATAAGCCTATGATGGTTGGCCATTCGATCTTTTTAATCTTAACAAGTTCCTTTACTAATTTTTACACTGTCACTTTCTATCATTATCTTCTTTATTTAAGCTTCAAATACAAATAAAACAAATAAAAATTAATTATGTATATATGTGGGTAGATAGTATACGAAAATGTTCAAGAAAATCGTTGCTTCTTCCGTTTTCGAGAAAATTACGAAAAAGTGATGAAAAAAAAAAAACAACAAAGCAATCAATGAAGTCGGACTTTTGGGTTGATGGGATTTTGCCCAAAACCTACGTATGCGGATGCGTTGGTAGAATCTAAATAGGTTTTGAACTCACTGCGTCTTCTCATTTTTGAGACATTTTGTTGTTATGTATACACACACACGCGCGCGCGCACACACACACACACACACACGGACGTTTCGCTAAAAAACATATTTTTCGTACTCAGTGTTTGTAAAAAAATTACTTCGCAAAACATTTATTACTGGTAAAAACTGAACTTTAAAAAATCTGACAGGACCATAATTGACTACTTCTTACTTAGAAATAAGATAAAGTAAAAAAAAATGTAATGGTTTAAGAAAAATAAAAACACAGAAAACGTTAAGAATAAGGTTAATAATAATGTTTACATTCTCTCTTACTAATCTTAATAATTGGTTAGGTTTAGACTTGTTTGTGTTTTGTATATTTATCTTAAAGGTTATTTAACTTTATAAACAAACGATTCATCTTCTCCAGCCACTTACTACCTTAAGAAATAATATAATTTGTTTTTGTGTTTGTAAACATACTATTTCACCAGTTGCTTTAACAAACTTCTCTTGTCATAAACAAAAACATTAATACTCTTCTTGCAAAATAAACCGGTTTTTGTGTAAACAATCAAAAACCTTTTTTTTTTTTTCTTCTTCTTTTTTTTTTTGACTTACTTAAAGACCCTATACCTAAATATAAAAGGCTTTATTTAATCAAATAGATCGTGGGCTAACAAATGTTGATATAAGCTAACAAAAAGCGAATTATATGCCTTGTTTTGCAGTAAATAAATCCTTTTATTTGAATAATTCTATTCTGATAAACAGATGTTTTTCAGTATATATATATATATATATATAGTATATATATGTGTATATATATATATATAGTAGTTTGGATTCCTTTTACAACTATATAAGTGAAAGTTTGTCCATCATGAAAGATCATAGAATATGAATTTTTATCGGCGATTTCTTACAAATAATATTAAAAAGGAAGTATTACGATCGTGCCAAATTTTCGAAATTACGTTTTTACCGGAAATACACGTTTTTAAGGTTCCCTGAGTCGAAAAAGTGGTTTTTAGAGAATGGTCTGTGTGTTTGAGAGTATTTCTGTGTGTCTGTGTATGAAAAGAATATCTCAAAAACAAAAAAAATGGCAGGAAGCACAAACCGTTTTATTAGTACTGTCACCGCATCAAAGATCAGGCAAAAACCATTAACCGGAAGTGTCACTTTATTGAATGGATTTTATAGTTTTTTTTACGATTTTCACCAAAATAGCTCCGTCGATTTTCTTCAAACTTGGTTTATCAACAACACATACATTTGAGCTACAACTTTTATTTGAAATATTTCTCCGGGAAAATTCATTTAAGGGTACTTTTAGGGAGGGACGAAGTTGTGGTATCCTCCAAAGTGCTATTTTAGTTAACTACACAATTCTATCATCTAAATAATATTAATTAGAATTAAATATGTTGTCAAAATCCCGAGTTTGAAGAGTATCGGATTACCGGAAATGCGTTCTATTACTTTCTCTTACTCCTAGTTAGAGGAAGTATTGTAATCGTGTCAAATTTTCGATATCGAGTTATCACCGGAAAATCCGTTTCCGCGGGCCCCCTGAGTCAAAAAATTGGTTTTTAGCAAATGGTTTGTCTGTGTGTGTGTGTATGTATGTATGTGAACAGCATAGCTCAAAAATGAAAAACTGTAGAAAGTTCAAACTTGATATTCCGTTTAGGTATCACTGTGGGACCTGGAAGTACGTTATCTGTCAAAATTCCTCAACCGGAAGTACCACTTTACTAGTTTTTTTTGTTTTTTTTACATTTTTGCGTTTTTCTCCAAAATGGCTCCGATGATTTTCTTCAAGCTTGTTACATTAACTACACATACAATGAGCTACAACTTTTACATAAAACATTTCTCTGGGAAAATTCATTTAAGGGCAGTTATGGGGAAGTAGGCGTGGTTAGGTTTTCATCTAATGTACTATTTCAGTTTATTAGACAATTCTGTCATCTAAATAATATTAATTAGAATTGAATATGTTGTTGAAATTCCGAGATTGAAAAAAAAAAAATCGGATAACCGGAAGTACGTTTACTTTACCACTTTACTAATGATTTTTTTTTCAATTTTTTCGCAATTTTCTCCTAAAATGGTTCCGACGATTTTCTTGAAACTCGTATATAAACAAACAAAGATCTACAACTTTTATTTAAAATATTTCTCTGGGAAATTACATTTAAGGGCACTTTTTGGTGGAGGGATGGGGTTATGTTTTTCTCTAAAGTGCTATCATAGTTGATTATACAATTCTATCATTCAAAGGAAATTAATTAGAAATAAATAGATGGCCAAAAATTCCAAGTTTCAAGGAAATTAGTAAACCGGAAGTGCGCTTTTACTGAACAGTTTTTTTTTTTCAGTTTTCGACAAATTTCATTAAATTTGGTGCGGTAACTATAAAATTTGTCAATTATAATTTTGAAAACTGGAGTAGGAGAAAGTAGTGTGAGTGTTTCACACCAGATTTTTGCAAATAGTTTTCAGTTATTTTTTCTGAAACGGCTCCAACGATTTTGTTTAAACTTGATATATCAACAACACATATAAAGAGCTACAACTTTTATTTGAAACATTTCTCAGGGAAAATTTATTTATGGAGACTTTTGGGGGGAAGGTGAAGTTATGGTTTCCTCTAAAGTGATATTTCAGTTCAACCATGTGCTATACAATTCTGCCAACTAAATAATATTAATTAAAATTAAATATGTTGCCAAAATTCCCAGTTTGATGAAAATCGGTTGGCCGGAAATGGTACGACTTTTACTGATAGGTTTTTTCAGTTTTGTTTTTTTTTTATAATTTTCTACATAAAAATGCCGACGATTTTTAACTCTGATAAGAATTGTAAGTATAAAGAATATTTATCATTTCGCAGTAAGAAAAGGACGTGTGAGTGTTTCACACCAGATTTTTCTATTCTTGTATTAATTATAAAGTTATTTTAAAATAAAAACAAAAGAGAACAGAATTTTTTTTTTTTTTTTAATTAAAAATTAATTAAATCAAATGGTTTGGAAGAAAATTCATTAGAGCGATAATCGTTAGAGTGATAAATTAAAATTTATTGCTGTTTATTACCTAATAGCACGTATTACTCACCTTTGGCCTTGCTGTAGAACCTGTCTTTTAGACGTCAGTAAATAAGCGGTCAGATTTCATATTGCAAAACAGTATCTTTATGGAAAAAAAAATAAAATAAAAAAAAAAATCTGGTGTGAAACACTCACACAACTTTCTCTTCCTGCAGTTTACAAAAATTGTAATTGAGAAATTGTATGGTTAGTATACCAAAATTTAATAAAATTCGTTGGTGTTTTTTTTAATGGAGAAAATCGCAAAAACTGAAGAAAAAAAAACTGTTCAATAAAAGCGCACTTCCGGGGGTTTACTAATTTTCTTGAAACTCGGAGTTTTAGCAATCTATTTATTTTTAATTAATTTTTCTCTAGATGGTAGAATTGTATAATCAACTATGATAGCACTTTAGAGAAAAATATAACCCTATCTCTCCCCCAAAAGCCCCCTTAAATAACTTTACCGGGAGAAATGTTTCAAATAAAAGTTTTAGCTCTTTATATGTGTAGTTCACATTCCTAGCTTAAAGAAAATCGTTGGAGCCGTTTTCGAGAAAATAGCAGAAAACTGAAAAATACATTTCAGTAAAAACGCACTTCCGGTCATTCGATTTTTTTCAAACTTGGAATTTCAACAACATATTTAATTTTAATTAATATTATTTAGATGACAGAAAGGGTATAGTAAACTGAAATAGCATTTTATAGGAAATCCTAATCCCACCCCCACCGCGCAAATGTGTCCTTAAATGAATTTTCCCAGAGAAATGTTTTAAAATAAAAGTTGTAGATCAATGTATGTGTAATTGGTATATCAAGTTTCAAGAAAATCGTCGAAGCCATTTTTGTGAAAATTGCAACAAAGTAAAAAAATAAAAAAACATTAAGTAAAATGGTACTTCCGGTTGAGGAATTTTGACGGATTACCTAATGTCGGATCCCATGAGGGATCTCCGAAATGGAATATCAAGTTTGTACTTTCTAGGATTTTTCTTTTTTTGAGCTCTGCACAACACAGACCACTTTTTTGGACTCAGGAGAGCTCAGAACGGGTAAAACTCGATATCGAAAATTTGACACGATTACTATACTTCTTCTCACTAGGTGTAAGAGAAAGTAATATAAATATTTGTAAAAGAAAAATGTGTATTTGCTGTTTGGGCATGCTTGTGATTGAATATGAAATTCAGAACTTATTGTCTTTTTGTATTTCAGTGCCTCCAACGATCGAATAAGAATGGCCGCATTTGGTAGATTGTTCAGTTCTTTATTAACTGACATTTGTAGTTCTCATTTTATTAGAAATTTTTGGGTAAAAGTATTACTGCTTATTCATGTTCTGAGGACTATTCAGTAAAAAGGAAAAAAATGTTGGTGTCTTGTATTAGTGAGGACAATATTAATAATAATAATAATAATAATAATAATAATAATAATAATAATAATAATAAGAACAAAAAATTCGTGACTCTTCCTCCTGAATTCAACACTAAAAAATTGAACGTTTAGGCCAAATGAGGCGATACGCAGCAATACTAAAAACAGTAATTACATTTGTACCTTAATCTTATAAATATATATATATTTCTATCTGTAGAGGTTACATGAAGAATCTGGTTAACTTCTTTACCACTAAACTAATATACCATAGATTTAATTGGGATATTTCAAAGATAAACAGAAATAATAATAAAAGAAAAATAACAAATATGAATTGTAGATATATAAGGAATTAATTATTAAATTCAAAATTAATTCGGAATCCATAAATAATTAAGTCTATTTGAACTGTTTATTATGAACAGTTATTTATGTAATTTTTTTTTTATATTACTTAACAATAATTAAATTAATTACAATCTTTTTAAAATATCAGCTTTTCACTGGAATTGACATTACGTCAGAGTTGGGCAGTAATTACTTATATGAGTATTTAATTACATCTTCAATTACATGAGTAAAATTGGAACATATTCTCAACTGGAAAACAGTTGAATGGTCCAAAAAATAAAAATAGCTAGTTGTGAAGTAATTGTAATATCCAATTACAATTACTGTAATCGTTTTAAGTAATTGCAATTACATCTTTCAGTTATTGTAATTGTAATTGAAGCTCACAATTACTGCTAGTCGCTATGCAATTACAATTACCCGTAATTAAATTACAATTACATGTACTTGTAGTTGCAGTAAGAGAATTACAAATACAAATACAAAAAAAAATTGAGTAATTGAACAAAAGTAAACTGCCACATTTCCACTCAATAATCTCTTGGGTTAAATAAATTTGATCTCACACTTTATCAAAAGAATTACCAAAAATTTCAAGAGAATTCAATCTCTCAAATTTTATACCAAAAAAGATTAAAAAAACTGTACCAAAAAAAAATGTTAAAAGCTTGAAATTTTTTGTCAAATGATTAATTATAATTGGGGAGATCGAATTTTTTTGACCCAAGACATTGTTGAGTGTAGCCTGGTTTATGACCAGGTTTCCTAAAGATTCATTTGGTGGATCGACGATCTCTAAATTTGATATAGACTCCTGAGAAGGAGAAGGCTTCTGCACTGAGAAGGCTCCGGAAGCCAATGACCATAGATGTTGACGCGCCCTAAATTAAAAAAAAAGAACAATAAATATTTAACAATAAATATTTCTCAGTAGAAATTACATTGTTAATGTAAGTAAATTTATTTCTTGTGAGTCAGAATTTAATAAATAAAAAATATTTCCTAACATATGACTTTTTTCCTTCTTTTTTTTTTCCGTTGACTAATATCTAATTACTTTTTTTAGTGCCATTTCGGCATTAATAATTGCAATTACCAATTACAATTGCTTGGAATTGCAGAAGTACAAATACAATTACATGTAATTGTAATTGAATTACTTTGGCTCAACCAGTAATAATTGTAATTGTGGTCCAGTAATTACAATGATCCATAAAGTAATTGCAATTACCAATTACAATTATATGTAATTGTACTTCTACAATTTCAAATTACAGTGATTGGTAAGTAATCGTAATTGTAATTGTAATTGAAATTACGTTTTGCCCAGCTCTGCATTACGTATTGTCAAAATATTTAATATAATATAAAACGTTTCTTTTTGTTTTTAATTTAGGGATATTTATTTTTTTGTGTCTTATTATTTTAATGGAGGCGAAATTAAATGTATGTTGGGTTATAGTTGTGTGTGTAGAGGCTAAGGACATATTATTTTCTAGCATTTACAGCATCATGTTGGTGTTCTTTAATTCTAGTGTGAACTTGCCTGGTAGTGTGACCAATATAATAATTAATTGTCTTGATCTTTTTTTGCATTTTATTTGATATATGGCTTACATACCTAATGTTACCAAACCAGAATATTACAATGTTACAAAAGAAAAACTAATTGATAAACAAATCAATAACATTAAACTTATAAATAAACACAACAAGTAAATTCAGCAATATGATTTTTAGTAAACTAAAAGACGACCCAATTAGAAGAAAGAAGCAAAAAATCTAAAGGCATATATGAAATAAAATGCAATAATTGTCAATTATTATTATATTGGTTATAAATGTAATAATTTCTGATAACAGTGGTGAAAAGAAAGTCTAAAAAATCAATGTGAATGTTTCAAACGATATTCTGTTTTTCATTATGAAGAAGCAAAAACAAGAGAGGAAATAAAGTGATGTTAAAACGTTGAGAGTATTTTATTGTTTACAAATGAAATCTGTGTATAATTGAAAAAAGGAAAGAAAAAAGATAAATTCACCAAGATGTAAGAGATGTAATTTGTTCTTTCCATCCTTGGTAACTCTTTCTAATCTAGCAATTTATCACCACCTACAAGCTCAGATAATGTAATAATTACAATTTAAGTGAAAGTAATCATTTTACAATTACTTGAGCATAATGAAATATCTATTTTTGGGTTTATGTAATTATTTATTTATTACTATTTTCTGTTTCAATGAAAAAGGATCTATGTATTTAATGTAATATTAAAATAACGTAAAATCATTTTCTTCTCAGAATTTAATTACATTGAACTAGTTTAAAAATATATTAGATTAGATTCGAACGGAGAGGGCGAGCCTCATTCCACTGCGACCTACAATAAGAGTTCTATTATGGATCCCCTAAAATTATAGCACATCTCTCAGCTTTGCCCACTTAATCAGGCCTAGCAAAGCTGAGAGTGGCTCCGTCATGAAGCTCATGGCTTCGGGCTTGCCTGTCCCAGTTGAAGAAACCTTGTCCTCGCTAGGCCGGCACTCGCAAAGGATGTGTATACCGGGGGGTTTCATCCTCAATCTTGCAGAATCGGCATACCGCGTTATCCGCAAGTAGTAATCGGTGCATGGGCCTATTCAGCCTACAATGCCCTGTTAGTAGACCCACTATTAGCCTTATATACTTTCGGCTATGGCTTAGTAGATTCGTGGTATATTTAGGCAAATATCTCTTAATGAAGAGTTTAGCCTGCTTCTGAGTTGGTGTTCTCTCCAACCAATGCAGACGTTGAACTTCTATCCAACCTTTAATAGAAGTTTGAAATAGGTTCTTGGAGAACCCGCAGAAGGGGTGGGGCCTATAAAGGTATCCTCCGAACCATCCCTCGCTAGGGCATCCCCCTCTCATTTCCCAGAAACCCCGCATGTTCCGGCACCCAGGCAAGTGTCAACTTGTTCCGAGCACCCACCTCGGTTAGGGCAGTTAAGCTATCCCACACCATTTTTGAGACTATTTGATGTGAAAAAAGTGCCTTCTGGGCTGCCTGACACTATCGGAGTATATGGCCACTCTCCTACCCTCTAAGCCTTGCCTTATAATCTCCTTAGCGCAGAGTTGTAACGCCACGACTTCAAACCGTGCTTCCCTAGGCTGAGCTTAATCTTAGGCCTGCCCCTCATAGACCCCCAGCTCCGACCCCAGTCGGAGTTTTGGAGCCGTCTGTATACCAGACTGAGTAATCGAGCAGTGGGAGGTCACAGTTCCAATCGCCTCTGTTCACTATGACAATTTCCTCTCAAAGTGATACCTGGGAACCATCCAATCAGTTGGGATTCCAAGTAAATTGTCAGCCTTAATTTCTTCAATCAATTTCTGGTTACTACGATCATGCCTAGATGTGATGGAAGTAGCCCCTGCAAGCGCCTATGGATTCCCATTCTGGCTTCGCCTTGTACGAGAATATGTAGTGGTGGCAGATTAAGGAGAACTTCCAGCCAGCGCCGCCGTCAGGGTGGTTTACATGCCCCCCCCCCCGGGGAACCCAGGCAAAAAAAGCTAATATTAAAGAAAATTTAAAATAAAATCTTTATCAAATATTTTTTTCACACACATACAGACCATTTTTTTTTGGATTCAGGGGACCGACCTCAAAACATGTATTTCCGGTGAAAAAACACAATATCGAAAAATCTGGCACGATCACACTACTTCCTTTTACTATTATTAGTAAGAGAAAGTAATAAAAAAAATAAGTAAACAAAAAAATTGCTGTTTAGTTTGCAAAAAAAAAAATATTTAATTCTTGGAAAAATGTCGCAAATAGGAGTGACAGAGATGGTTAGGGAGTGAGGAAGCTTAAAAGAAAATTGTTGCTTTTGTCGAGACGTGAGTCAGAAAAAAAAAAATCCAAAATCTACACTATAATACGTATTACATCGGGGATATTAAAATATATCTATTTCCGGTGAAAAGTCAAACTGCGGAGAGAATTTGACACGATCGCAATACTTCCTCTTACAGCGGTAAGAGAAAGTAATAAGATTACCCATAATTCAAACTTTTATTTTTTTTTTTATAGTTAAAGAATTCTAGTAACTATAGCAACAGCCATTTTGAATGGGCTTTAAATCATAACTGTCCAATTTAATGTAAAAGTGATGTACGGATTATATGCCACACAGTCATACAGAAAAGTTAGATGACAAATTTAGTAATGTCACTCTAATGTTACAATATAAAATCATGTTACCCAGCTTCAACATGTGAATATGAGTGAGAATTGTATTTTATAACTTTCAGTTAAATTATTCCTTAGAAATTAATTGTATTTCTTCTCATTAAGCAACTCTTCCAACTAAAAGATATGAGAAATAACCCTTCTAGTCACACTCTCTCTCTTCCTGGCGAGTTGTATTTTCTTATACAGGAAATTGCTTTCCACTCTTAGTAGTACAACTTGTTTGAAAGTTATTCCCTGTTGAGTGTGTTAATCGATTGCAATTTATTAACACTAAGTTTAAATGGAACAGCACCGTTTGATTATACTACACCAGCAACACTGGAAGTCCCCGCCACCTTACCTCTGAGTTCTCCAGCGGTTTTACAATCATGTCCTCTTAGATTTAAATTTTATTATTGTTAGACATTTATATTATTTAGAATACAATATTCAAAGGAAAATTATTGCAACTTAATTTTAGAGAACATCATTAACAACTGAAACAAAGAAAACATTCCTTAAAATCGTATTTTAAGGAATGGGGATGATGAATGATGTTGATGCCCAAAATAATATATCAAGCTTGAGCTTCCTGCAATTTATGTTTTTTACTTTCTGTTACTCCTAGTAACAGGAAGTATTGTAATCGTATCAAATTTTCGATATCGAGTTTTCACCGGAAATATCCGTTTTGAGGTCCCCTGAGTCCAAAAAGGTGGTATTTAGCAAAGGGTCTGTGT
Organism: Triatoma infestans; assembly: GCA_011037195.1. Lineage (NCBI taxonomy): Eukaryota > Metazoa > Arthropoda > Insecta > Hemiptera > Reduviidae > Triatoma > Triatoma infestans. The sequence continues at coordinate 27,507 of JAAEAF010005794.1, forward strand.
GTGTATGTATGTATGTATG
>JAAEAF010005795.1:0-51193 GCA_011037195.1 Triatoma infestans
ACAAAAAAATCTGGTGTGGAACACTCACACAACTTTCTCTTACTCCAGTTCTCAAAATTATAATTGACAAATGTTATAGTTAGTGCACCAAATTTAATGAAATTTGTCGAAAACTGAAAAAAACTATTCAGTAAAAGCGCACTTCCGGTTTACTGATTTCCTTCAAACTCGGAATTTTGGCCATCTATTTATTTCTAATTAATTTCATTTGGATGATAGAGTTGTATAATCAAGTATGATACCACTTTAGAGGAAGCTGTAACCCTACTCCTCTCCTAAAAATACCCTTAAATGAATTTTCCCAGAGAAATGTTTTATATAAAAGTTGTAGATCTTTGAATGTTTAGTTTATATGTGTTGTTTCAAGAAAATCGTCGGGGCCATTTTTGAGAAAATCGCGAAAAAGTGAAAAAATCATATTTAGTAAAGTGTTAAAACAAAAGCACTTCCGGTTTTCCGATTTTTCTCAAACTCGGAATTTCAACAACATATTTCATTCTAATTAACATTATTTAAATGACCGAATTGTGTAATAACCTGAAATAGCACTTTAGAGGGTAACCTAACCCACCCCTCCCCCAGAAGGGCCCATAAATCAATTTTCCCAGAGAAATGTTTCAAATAAAAGTTGTAGCTCCTTGTATATGTAGTTGATGTATCAAGTTTAACGGAAATCCTTGGAGCCATTTTTGAGAAAAACACTAAAAAGTAAAAAAGTCAACTAGTAAAGTGGTACTTCCGGTTGAGGAATTTTGACAGATAACGCACAGTCAGATCGCATGGTGATACCTAAACTGAATATCAAGTTTGAATTTTCTACGGTTTTTCGTTTTTGAGCTATGCGGTTCACATACACACACGCACACACACACACACACAGAACATTTGCTAAAAACCACTTTTTTGGACTCAGGGGACCTCAAAACGGATATTTCCTATGAAAACTCAATATCGAAAATTTGACACGATTTCAATACTTCCTCTTACTAGGAGTATGAGAAAGTAAAAAAGGAAAAAAAGCATTTGAGCCTTACGAGAAAATCGAGAAACAAAACAATAATAAAATAAAATATAATACTCAGAAAGATTTTGATCGGAACCTCCTTGCTTATCGAAATCTGGTACACAAACAGGCGGTTTCGAAACATATCGTTATTTCTGAAACATATTGCTCCTGGTTTTTGTTGTCATCGCTTGGTATGTAGTAAGTTCGGCAATTCTTAGACACACCCTTATTTTTCTAATAAATTTATTCGGTCTTATTATAGCGTACATAAAGAACAATTTGCAAGAGTTTTAGCCCTTGGTGCCTGAATTAGATAAATAACTCTACCTTAATGTACAGTATATTATATAAAAAATATTTTAATTACTAACAGGAGTAATGTCATAAAACATAATTGATTTAATTATTGCATTTATGTATGATATAATTACGTTTTATGAACCTTGAATGGGTGGGGGGTCTTATGGATTTTGTAAAAATGTTCTTAGTTTAGCTACTTTTGAAGTTGTTATTATGCGTTAACTTTTGAATCGCTTTTTACTTGTGTTAGATGTAGAATTACGATTATTTTTACGCCTGCGGGTCCACACTATTTACGTAGTTAATCCAATAAATACTTTTGTATTAGTAAATATATTCTTATTTGTAAAATTCACTAACAAGAACGCAGAAATTTTATATTGCTAACAAGTATGGAATAAAAAAAAGATACAGATAATATGAAAACATAGATGTTTGTTATTGGCTAGTGACAGACAAACCAGTCCAAGCTCCCAATATTTGGCGTCACACATGTTCTTAACACTCCTGGGAATAAAACATATGAATAAAATATATCAATAAAACAAATTTCTTTCATGTCTTTTCCCCCTTTGTTTCTAGACTTTATTTTTCACCTTTTTTTTTTATTAATATATTTTATTACAGGTTGTTTACATGCTGCCGATTAGTTGTTCTTGCTGTTATATGAGAGGTACAAAGTCACGGAAGATTATCAACATCCCAATATAGTAGATTAAACTGCTTAATTAATTGCTCATCTTAACTACCAGTGCAGCTATTAAAAGCCGCCATCTTGCTAAAGGTCAGTCAATTTTTATGATCGAGTTTTATTAATCTTAAGTTGGCACTTAGAAAATTAAACACGTTAATCTAACAAATAGCTATTTTAATAAGTCTTAATCAACTGATAAATAAAATATTACTTGTATTAATTCATTTAAAACTCTGTTTATTATCCTATATTATACTTCTCTTTAAGGGACCACCCATGCATCGCTTCAGTAAACTATGATTGGATGGATGGATGTAGTCCTGTGTAAGTTAGGTGTGAGAGTTCTTTCAGAACTCATGGATAGGGGATACATATGGATCATACGAACAGGAAATCCCCCCACCGTCTAAATTAAAGCCCAAACCCCTACTCTCGCGAATCTTGTTGTGCCGTTTCTGTTTCTTTTCCCATGCCATCAGAACCATATATTATAGAAAAAGTAAGGCAACATTCAGCACGTTACATTATATTAAATCTAATGCGGCCTTACATTCCCTACCAAATTAGGCATAATAATAACTAGGCCTCTCAGTGCCTAGAACAACAAGCCAAAGTGGGAAAAGTTTTCTTATACCAGTCATTTATTCGACTAAGCGTCTAATAAACTATTTGATCAAGAAGCTTCAAGGAACTGTGTTGCTCTGGAAGATAAGGAACCACTCTTACTTTCTTAACTTTCTGGTATGTGCGGGATAGGTAGCAGGAAATGATGGTGATTGTTGAAATGAGAACACAGGACTGATACTTTACTCACAATTAATATTTGAACGATAAGGAGTGAGGGCAAGGAGTATTTTTTTTTTAATTTAAGGCCCATCAACATCTACGGTCACTGGCGCCCGGAACCTTCTCATTACACTGCCGCCCTCCGGACAGTGTTCTTTCGTTGCAGACAACACTGTCAATCAGCGGATAGTGAACTGTAGAGGTAGAAACCTACGAAGAGAAAATTTAAGGGCAGCACAGCTGGCCGGGACCTTCGCTGCGAGTCCAGTGGGCTAACCACTTAGCTAATCCCTTCCCTGGCCAAGGTGTATTTTGAGAATTGACCGAATGAAGGTAGAGTGATGATGTTGGTATCGTGATCAATATAGAATGATAGCGTTGGTTGATATGAGTTGTCTGATGTGGCTAGTTAGTACCTTTCGGGGTTGATCTTAGTACATGCATCGCATGGGCCTGACAGCGGATAACCTGTGCAGGTTTTGTCAGGAAGAAGAGGAAACAGCACTGCACTGTGTAAGTATGTGGAGCTTGTTTGGCTGAAATTTAACCTCTTCGGGGGAGGAGAAATTGACACCTTTAAGCTTTTAACCAGATGTCTCTTTATCTCTCCAAACTTGTAAGTCGAATCAGACAGACATTATTGAAGATAATTCTCTAATTCTGGGTGCCAAAATAGTGGTTGCGGTGACGTAAACTTGCTAAGCAAACCCCTACAGAATTTTGATTTTAACACTTAATCGTCAAAGTCGTTCTGGTAAATGTTGCTAAGCCTTCAGATTTCCGGCTTTTTATTTCAGTTTCTCCTAGCTCTAGGTGAGAGCTAGGGACAGCTTCTAAATGGAAAATTAAAGCTTATTCGCCAAAACATTGCAATGGGCTTGACAGAAAAGGTTATGCATAATTGAAGTACGTTTTGAAGGCATGATTGGTGGCGTCTCGATGCGGATGCCAATAGAACCATTTAGAAACAAAACGGCGGAGAATGTCTTTTCTTGAGTGCTCTTAAATCTCAGGCTGGTTGTTACAAACATTGTATCAAAGAAGTGAGAAGAAGTATTTATTAATTCTCTATTCGCAACTACTAATTTTTCCAAGATCTCTTTGGGCCACTACTTAGAATTGCAAACCTGCTAGGAATTTTTGCTAGGAACAATAGAAAAAACGGATCTCCTAAAAATGATGATAAAGTTTCAGGTGAAGTGCCATTACATTAGTTTGACCATTTCTGAAAATCACTAAGGATATAAAAATTCCAAGTTTGAAAGAAACTTATATAGGTATTTGAATTTAAAAAATTGGAATGCAAGAAAGTCATGTTTAGTGTTCCCACACGTTTCTAGTTGTTATGTTTTTTTTTTTTTTTTGTTCTTACATCATAACAACATTTGAATATTTGGCTCTGTTTTTCCGGGGGTGGGAAAATTGGCACCAATTATTATTATATTTCACTTTTTAAAGAAAAAGACAGAATTCTGGCATTTGTTTATTAAAAAAAAAAAAAAAAAAAAAACAAACTTTCTTTCTAGTTTTGGAACATAGTCGGCATTGGCCATTCTCCAATGAACGGAACACTGGTCTGTTTTATGGCACTTTCTCCTATAGGTGTGCCTTTGTAGTTATATGAACGTAAATTGTATTTTTTTTTTTTTCTTTTGTTCAATTGTTTAATAAGATTTAGTTTCACCAATGTTGTTTGCCTGTTGTTGTTGTTGGGTCCCACTCGATACAAGATTAACAATCACATAACGGGGCTTAACAGATTAGGAGCCCCGTACATAATACTTATAATCGAACCAAATGAAACCTGTACTGAACTATTATGCAATTTAACGCTTAAATCTATCTTGATGTAAAACATTAGAACTCTATTTATAAAAGTATTTTTCATGTCATATAAATATCACAAAAAAAAAGGGGTTTCAAAATATTTTTTAATTTCGAAAATTGTATCGATTCCTCTATCAGTAAATGTTAAAGATTACTTATTACTTTCCAATATTTAAAACAAAAAAAAAACTTCTGCAGGAATATAGTGAACTTCTTCTCTAGATGTATTCTTTACGAGAAACAAATTTTCATTGTCAGATTAGTTTTCGTAAATTTATGCAGTTAAAAGACACATTAAAAGACAGCCTCGAAGAACTTGTATATGGTAAGTTTCTTCCACGACTATAATTTTTATCGCTGATAGGCAATATTTATTGCCCTGAACTGTTACTAAAAGAAACATTTACACAAACTTCAATAGTCATTTAATAGAAAGATAAAAAGCTGCAATACTGGGCATAAATACTATTTATGACAGATGAAATTCCTCTGGATGCAAAAAAATACGAGTCTTTCAATCTGCGACAACATCTATATTAAATTACGGCGTGCGATGTAATGTAATTGGGTGTGGATATTGTGTGTTTGTAGTAGCACGAGCGGTTTAGTAAAAGGGCTTGTAAGTATATATGTTACAGAGTGAAGTATTAGTAATAAGAAAGTAGTCACCACTGCTAACAATAAATATATTGTATTAAAATAATAACTACAAGTTATTTGCAAAGGAATTGTTTAACTTATTAATATGCACTGATGCTATAGAGAGCGAAAAACAAGTGTTCTACTTCTGAGTGTCTACAACCTACTGTCTTAATAAATGATCTAGAATAAAGGTAAATCTCATCACTGGCATGAGTTTGAGAGAGCGATTCCTGAAGCAAGTGTTCTGGCTTTGAAAGCAGAATGCAGACTGTCTTGAAGGAAATACCCTCTCTAACAAAACAGTTGGCCAAGTGGCATTGTATTAATTTAACGGATTTTTTGTGCCTAATTTGTTTTCCTAATAGCAATGACCTCAAATTACAGTACCTGACTCTTTTCACTGCACTAAGATACATTTAAAATATTAACAAAATTCTATTTTTGATACTATAAAATATTCTAAACTATTTTTAAAAACTATTATTTTCTTTTATTTCTTTCTTCCACTACAGCGAATTTGGGGGAATTGATGCTATGAAGAAATTAAGAAAGTTATGAGGCTGTGAATTAAAGAATCTCTTCAAGTTACCACAAAACACACCAAATTACATTATTCACTTGGCAACAGACAATAAACTATTATTTTCACAAACATTTACATTATATATTCAAAATTTTAGATTACCCGAGCAATAATAGATATTGTAAAACATCTCGCGAAAGAAATTATAAAACGTAAAAAATTGGATGGTTTAAAGAATGAGAATTTTTAATCCATAGTCATGACCCAGAATGCCATTTAGAGAATCTCCCGGTTGAGAAATGGAAGAATGTTATGGGCAAAACAATTGAATTTTCCAATCAATCTCACAGAGCGAAATGTATAGAACGCGCTTCTAGAGGATTGTACCATGAACTTTACAGCATTTTGAATAAAAATGTATACTTCTGTTGCGCTAGTTTAACAATCCGAGAGTGGGGCATTGTAATAAAGTGCAGGGGCGAGCTGCTGAATCTGTACTGCAAGCGCTATGTTGAGAATTGAGTGAATTTATGTACTCTGTGTAACTTGAAGGGAGGAAGAAGACGCTCTTCATTTTCTGGCAGTTTGTCCAGTAATTAAAGAATTTCGGAAGCAATGCTTGGGACAGGCAAGCCTGGCCACGTCAGAACTAATTGAGCTATTGAACGGTGAAAACTGGGTGGGTTTGTGTGATATGTTAAAGTAGCAGGTTACTATAGAGATTTTCCTATTAGTCACATTAATGTTTACTTACTCAAGGGCTATAACGGTCCATGAAGGACCCGAGCCTCAGCACCACAGCTTTCCACCTAACTCTATCCCTTGCGGACGTTCTCCATCTTTGCTGACCAAGGGCTTCCAAGTCGTCCTGCACATCCCTTAACCATTTCATTCTGGGCCTGCCCCTCGGCCTTTTCCCACCAAGGGCCTTTTCCCACCAAGGTGTCCATACAAAGCTTTCTTGGGACCTCTCATCTCCTCCATCCTATGCAAATGTCCCAGCCATCGTAATCTACCCGACTTTATAGTGGCTACTATATCTGGCTCACCGAACAGTTCTGCTACTTCTCGGTTCGTCCTGACTTTATAGCCATCCTGCGTCCTTACCGGTCCCGTCCTTACCCGGGTGCCCCCTCCAGTGGCGAAGGCAGGTCATCTAGGAGAGAGGACTCCAAACAAACTCACTGGTCCTCCAGGTTGGGGGTTGGGCGAGGGGCTGACACCCCCTCCCTTTAAAAATTTCTCTCGTTATGGAACAGCCACATTAATGTTTAGTGGAATGAAAACATGTTCTCTGAATATACGAGTAAATAAAATATGTATTATTTTCTTATAAAGTTTTTATTGTTATTTGGGTTTTAATATGGCAATTTTATGTTTGTTTTCTTTGTAATTTTATTATATCCACAATAATTTTGTAGAGCAAAGAGATCAACATCTGCTTATATATTTTTCTTTACTTTAATTGAGTGAATTATATTACTTTGAGCTAGGATCTCTGACAGACGGTACATGCTTACCATGTCATATCAGCTTATTTGTTTCCTTTGTAAATATATTGGAACGTTTTTACCCTCCAAACTAGCTACTGCAACTAGTTTCTAAAGGTTCGTTTAGATAAAATACTCTAAACTTCAATAAGAAAAACACCAAAAATTTATTGTTTAACACAATAAACTATATATAAATACAACAGGAGTATTCATTGTAAATACAATAATTAATTCACAGTTTAAACCAACAAAAATTCACTTAGTTCAATTTTTAGTTACTATTCACAAACTCGCACTCCGTTTGTAACAAGAGACTTTCTAAACTCTCTCAGCTTCAGCTGTGTTCACCTTTTATAGCTATGGAGAAGGGTCTGGAAGATTCTCGATTCTTCTAGAAAGAGCTAAAGCGCGCCGCCAGCGCTTCCTAGCGGCCACTAGGAGAACTTGAGGTACCTGCTTTCCCTCCTAGATGGTACCAGTGGCTGCGTTACAATATATTTACAATATATTTACATTGCGTAAATATTATTAAATAAAGCTACCGAGCAGAGGTGAATGGGGCTGTGACCCACCCCTGTTCGGTAACTCGATCTGGTATACAGATGGATCCAAAACTCCGATGGGGTCGGAGCTGGGGTCTACGGGGGCAGGCCTAAAGTTAAAATTAAGGCCAGCCTAGGGAAGTACGCCACGGTCTTTCAGGCTGAAGTCGTGGCGTTACAACTCTGCGCTAGGGAGATTATAAGGCAAAGGATAGTGGGTAGAAGAGTGGCCATATACTCCGACAGTCAGGCAGCCCTGAAGGCACTTTCCTCACACCAAATAGTCTCAAGACTGGTGTGGGACTGCCTACTTGCCCTCACCGAGGTGGGTACTCGGAATAAACTGACACTCGCCTGGGTGCCGGGACATGCGGGGTTCCTGGGCAATGAGAGGGCGGATGCCCTAGCGAGGGAGGGCTCGCAGGATACCTTTATAGGCCCCGAACCCTTCTGCGGCTTGTCCAGGAGCCTCATCCAAACTTCTATCAAGGGGTGGATAGAAGATCAGCGTCTGCGTTGGTGGGAGGGAACACCAGGACAGAGGCAGGCAAAGCTCTTCATCAAAAGACATTTGCCTAAATTTACCAAAGACCTACTGAGCCAAACCCGAAGGGATATAAGGTTAATTGTGGGTCTACTAACAGGGCATTGTAGGCTGAATAGACACATGCACCACCTACAACTTGCGGATAGTGCGGTATGCCGATTCTGCAAGGTAGAGGAGGAGACCCCGGCGCACATCCTTTGTGAGTGCGCCGGCCTGGCGAGGATTAGGTTTCTTCAATTGGTGACAGGCAATCCCGAAGCTAAAAGCTTCATGACGGAGCCGCTCTCAGCTTTGCTAGGATTGATTAGGAGGGCAAGGCTGGGGGCTGTTCTGTAATTTAAGGGGATCTACAATAGACCTCAATTTGTAGGTCGCAGTGGAATGAGGCTCCCCCCCCCCGATTCTATTCTATTAAATAAAGCTGTTTATCTGCCTATCTATCTGTTACCGTAAGACTTCTGGAAGTCCGAAATCATGGCATCCACAATTAGAGTACCCTCTCCAATCTTGTCTATTTAATTAGACTTAGGTGTCTGTAGAAAGACTCGTGGATAAAGCTTGAAGGTACTTGTTGAAGTAGTACTTAAAAAAAAAAAAAAAAAAGCATAACGCTTTTCACTCCAAGAACCCTCAGAAAATATATTTTTTTCCCAGAAATAAGTTTCAAATAAAAGTAATAGGTATTTGTGTCTTTAGATTAGTATTCCGATGTTTAAAGAAAATGGTTGACGCCGTTTTTGAAAAAAATCACGGAAACCGGGGGGGGGGGGGGAATCATTCAGTAAAGTCGCATTTCCAGTAGATGAATTTTGCGTGTAACTTTTCTGTTTGATGCGGTGTGGTCTCTCTCTATCTCTCTCTCTCTCGCTCTCGCTCTCGCTACATTTAATATAACAAAATCAAAAGCGATGATAATTCCTCCAGTAGAAAATATATAAATACAATTAATTTAGACTATATTTCCAAAATTACTGTTAATAACATAAATATACCTTATGTTACGACTGCGAAATGTTTAGGTGTGACGATTTCTAATACCTTATCTTGGAATAGCCATGCTAGTAATATTTGCAATAATATTTATAAATCTCTATACCAGCTAAAACTCCATAAAAATATGTTGCCTATATCTCTCCGTAAACAGCTAGTTTGTACTCTCATACTTCCTCATTTTGATTACTGCTGGCTGGTATATACTGATCTTACTGCGGAACTTAACACCAAACTCCATAGATCACTTAACTCCTGTATCCGTTTTATATTAAATATTAGAAAAGACGAACATATTACACCACATTACTTTACTTTAAACTGGCTTACTGTTGACTACCGTAGAAAATACTTTATGGGTAATTTCATATACCAATTGTTTAGGACACAGACTCCAAAATACTTATATGACATGTTTACACAAAAAGCTGCACTAGACTTAAGAACTACAAGGACTGTCGATTCTAGACTTTACGTAAAACCACATAGGACTGTAACGTAGCAAAATTCTTTTACTGCTGCTGCCAGTAGACTCTGGAACGACTTACCTACTGACTTGACCAACAAGAAATCACTGCCTAGTTTTAAGTTTTTTTATTACAATCATTTGTTTGAATTGTACAAAGGAGATTTTTAAGTTTGTATATAGAAGTTATTTTTTTTCTTTTGTTTTATATTATTATATTAATAATTATTATTACTATTATCATTATTTTATTAATTTATTATTATTAGTAATTTTTATATGTGTGAATATTTTATACAAAATTATAAATGTAAATAGTAATTAAGAGTTTATTTCAGTTTAGTCTCTCAGATCAGAGAAAATATTTTTAATATTGTAAATTTTATTTGTTGCTCTTAAGGGACATAAGTCCCAGAGCATAATAAATTCATCTTTCTTTCTTTCTTTCTCTCTTAGTCTTACTCTTACTCTTGTCTACCGCTACTGAGGTTTAAGAGCTCCTACGCAGAGCTGGACCAAATACTACGTATTTGGTAACCAGCTATTTTCTTCGACTCCATTCTATTCCTTGGGAAGCCTCTCTGACGCCATCCTTCCATTCCTTTCTGGGTCTTCCTCTTGGTGCGGTGGTGATACCTAAAAGGAATATAACGTTTGAGCCTCCAGTGATTTCTAATTTTTGAGATATTTTGTTACACACACACATTTACACAAAGCCACGCATACACAGAGGGGGAGAAATTAGTATAAGAGGGGGGAGATATTAGTAGAGAGAGGCCATTCACTAATAACATTTTTTTCATATTCAGTAAAATAGACACGCGGAAATGAAGCCGGTAATCACATTTGTCCAAGAACTGCTTAAAATCAGTTTCCTTTTCAATAATATTTCAAATAAAGTAATAGACTTCACTCTCTTAGTATTAAAGAGAAAAGACTCCATTCGGTAAGTCATTTTTTCGTACTCAGGTGATCTCAAAACCTTTATTTCTGGTGAAAATTGAGTTACGCATACGATCGCAATAATCCCACTTAATAGGAGTAAGAGAAAGTAATAAATTAAAAAAGTGCTATTATCAATAAGAATATATTATAAATATATATATATATATATATTTCCATTATTTATTCTATTTTCCAATATTTACTTTTCTTCTTGATGGTGGTGTGCTTGGTTCTAAGACATTTTTACTTTCCCTTACTCCTAGTAAGAAGATGTATTGTAATCGTGTCAAATTTTCGATATCGAGTTTTCACCGGAAAAATCCGTTTTGAGGTCCCCTGAGGCCAAAAAAAAGTGGTTTTTAGCATATGTTGTGTGTATATGTATGTGAACAGCATAGCTAAAAAACGCAAAACCGTAGAAAGTTAAAACTTAATATTCCGTTTAGTTATCACCATGGAATCTGACAGTACGTTATCTGTCAAAATTACTCAACCGGAAGTACCACTTTACTAGTTGTTTTTTTTACGTTTTTTTGCGATTTTCTCAAAAATGTCTCCGACGTTTTTCTTTAAACATAGTATATCAACTACACATACAAAGAGCTACAACTTTTATTTGAAACATTTCTCCAGGAAAATTCTTTTAAGGGGCACTTCCGGGGGGAGGGGGTAGAGTTAGGTTTTCATTTAAAGTGCTATTTCAGTTTATTAAACAATTCTGCCTTCTTAATAATGTTAATTAGAATTAAATATGTTGTTGAAATTCCGAATTTGAAAAAAATCAGGTAAGCGGAAGTGCGTTTATTTTAACACTTTACTAAATGATTTCTTCACTTTTTCGCGATTTTCACAAAAATGGCTCCGACGATTTTCTTGAAACATCGTGTATAAACCAAAAATGCAATGATCTACATCTTTAATTTAAAACATTTCTCTGGGAAAATTCATTTAAGGGCACTTTTAGGGGAGGGATTGGGTTACAGCTTCCTCTAAATTGCTATCATAGTTGATTATACAATTCTATCATCCAAACAAAATTAATTAGAAACAAATAGATGGCCAAAATTCCGAGTTTCCAGAAAATTAGTAAACCAGAAATTGCGCAATTATTGAACAGTTTTTTTTTCAGTTTTCGGCGAATTTCATTAATTTTGGTACACTAACTATAACCTTTGTCAATTATAATTTTGAGAATAGGAGTAAGAGAAAGTTGTGTGAGTGTTTCACACCAGATTTTTATGTTTAAAAAAAAGGTTGAACAGATTTGACAATATAAGAATATGTTACAGATAGTCAAGCTAGACATCCTAGGTTGAGTTTAAAACGAATACCAACAAGGAATGAATAACAGTCAGGTCTAAAGCACAGATCTTTATCATGCATACGTTTGTCTTATTCTCCGGTACTTGAATTTTAATTGAAATAGTGTCCGTCCAAACTCTTTGCTTCATTTTTACTACAAATTCATCGAAATAAGATATGAATAAAAAAAATTTAAAAAAAATATATTCCAGTGACCTTTTTGAATCGAATTAAACATTACGATCGTGCCATATTTTCGATATCGAGTTTTTTTTATCGCAAATACTAAAGGTCTTTCTTTTATGTGGTCTGAGGTCACCTGCTGTGTCTCAGAAAGGGAGTTTTTTAGAAATTCGTCTGTGTAAGTACAGAGTGGAAATAGACAGTGTAAAATTTTGATTAAAATTTATCAGCCGGAAGTAACAATTCATTATCATTCTGTTAGCTGCGTAATATTAATTATAATGAAGTATGATGCGAAAATTCTTTGTTTGAAGAAAATTGATTCACCAGAAGTGCATCTTTACTGAACAGTTTTTTTTGACGACTTTCTTCATTAAACTTGTTATAATAACAAGTTTCATTAAACTTGTTATATAACAAGTTTCATTAAACGTGTTATATACTAGCTACATACTTACAGAGACCTATCACTTTTGTTTGTAACAGTTTTCTGAGAGAATTTATTTTTGAAAGGTTCTGCGGAGGAATGGAAAAGCCATGGCCCCCTCAAAAAAAAATATAAATTTATCAAAATTTTCCTTAATTAAATAGTAAAAAAAAAAAAAAAAAATTAACAAAAATAAAATTACAAGAAAGTTTTCAAGGAAATGCCCACCGCGTACAGCTTTCCACAATTATAATTCCCATTATATTTTTATTTTAAACAGAATTTCCGTTATTTTTTAATTACCGTAGTTTATATTTGATGAGTGTTCATTATTTTGCATTTATTAAAAAAAAAAAAATGTTTTTGTTTTTAGAAATCCCACGATGGTTTTTACCTTGTTTTCATCCCAAGTCATTTCGTTTATTTTTAAACTTAGAGTAAAAAGTTAATTTGCAGCATACAATTATGATTTCATGTTATCTAATGATAAAAACATGGTGTGAAGCAAATCACAAGACTTTTTCTTACAGCAGTTAATATAGTTACAAAATTAACTAAATTTTCTTTAAGCTTGGTCCTTATTTATTAATTATTTCTTTTTACAGACTTCGTACATAAATATGGTAGGACGGGGTAGGATGCTGAAAGGAACTTCGCTGAAGTGTAGTTTTACATTATATTCCAAAAGACAGCGTTAATAACATTAAAGGAATTCATATACCATTTGATATTTAAGGCCACATAATCCTCTAAAAATATACTTTTTTGTAAAATGTTTCAAATAAAATTACATGATTTCAATTGATGCGTGTATTATATTGTAACGCAGTCACTAGTGCCATCTAGGAGAGAAAGCAGGTACCTCATGTTCTCCTAGTGGCCGCTAGAAAGCGCTGGCGGAGTGCTCTAGGTCTTTCCAGAATGTTCTAGTACTTTCCAGACCCTTTTCCATTGCTATAAATAGTGAACAACAGCTAGAGTAGAGAGAGTCTTGTTACAAACGGAGTGCTCGTTTGTGAATAGTAAATAAAAAAGTGAAGCGAGAGAACTTTTGTTAGTTTTAAACTGTGTCTTAATTATTATTCGGTGCTTTATTTGTAATTTATTGTGTTAAACTATAAATTGTTGTTTTGTTTTTTTTATTGAAGTTTAGAGCGTTTTATCTAAACGAACCCAGATAGAAACTAGTTGCAGTAGCTAGTTCAGAGGATATGTGCACATTTTGCAATTAGCATGCCAAGTTTAAAGTATAGCAGCAGGTAGCTAAGATCGTCGTTTATAAGACGATAGTTAGACCCATCGTCGCGTATGGAAGTGAGAGCTGGATTGTAATGACTAAAAGGAGTGAAATGATTCTGAGTGTTTGGGAAAGGAAAGCCTTGAGGAAAGGTTTGGGGCCCGGTCAATGAAAATGGAAACTGGAGAATTCGTAATAATACGGACAGCTTTCCGAGTTATTCGGAAAATCCAGTTTACTAGGAAAAACGAAAACTGAGGTGGCTTGGTCACGGGCAGAGAATGCCAGAAGCCAGACTACCCAAAAGGAAGATGGTAGGAAGGCCGGGAGGAAAGAGATTAAGAGGAAGATCGAGGCTAAAAGGTGGCTGGATGATGTCAGAGGACGACCTCAGGAAGCTGGATATAAGAGGATGGAGAAGAAAAGCCGAGGATAAATAAGATTGGCAATTCTTTTTAGAGGAGTCCCAGGCCCAACTAGGGCTGTAGCGCCATTTAGTAGTAGTAGTATTCCAAGTTTAAAGAAAAACGTTTATAACTGTTTTCGAGAAAATTTCAAACATAACAAAAAACCTATTCTGTATGGTTCGCATTACTTTTTAACCAATTTTCAAGAAATTTTGAATATCAGCCACGCTTTTAATGCGCAATAATATTATATAGGCGATAGAATCGTACATTGAATTGATATAGAACTTCAGTAGAGGAAAGCTTAACGTTATTGTCCCTATTTAAAAATTAGATTTCCCGGAAAATGTTACCAATAAAAATGATGTATTGACGTACGTAGATTAAGAAAATTTAGAAAATTATTTATTGCCATTTTTGGAGAAAATTACGAATGAAAGAAAGAAAACAAATACTTCAGTGAAGTCACTTCCAGTTGATGGATTTTGCCCGAACCTGATGGCGGTGATAATATCAAAACCGAATACCAAGTTTGTTGTGCTTTTTCAGAAATGAGGATGTGGATAGGTTTGCCAAAATTAGGCGCCTCTCTCTCTCTCTTTCATTGGTCCCGGAGCCTATTGTTGGTATGTCTTTTGGTACATGTCTGTCAAGCTTCCAGTCATGGACAGTATCACTGCTGGATGAGCCCAATGGGTTGTCGGCAGTCTAAGATGCCCATTGGAGATCCGGGCAGGGTTTTTAGTGAGGGCGTGCTGTGTCTTTTCATGGACCTCCCTCGGGAGCCGATCTTCAGGATGCGTTTTTCAGACAGTGTGACAACACAGACTTGCATAGAGCAAACTTAGTTTTCACACTGATTGGTTTAACAGTATTTTAAAACTTAAAATACTGTTTTAATTTTAAAACAGTATTTTAAAAGTTTTAAAATACTGTTAAACCAATCAGTGTGAAAATTAAGTTTGCTCTGTGCAAGTTTGTGTTGTCACATTGTCTGAAAAACGCATCCTGAAGATGGGCGAACGCCCGAAACCGGTCGATGACCTCAAAATGAAGCCGGCTACCACGGAAAATGTCTCTGATAACAAGAGAATTATTAGAAAATTGAAGAAATTTTGTTGTTCACAACTGTTGTAAGTTGCAGTAAGAAAAAGTTCATATGAGTGTTTGTACTTGTTTACCAGCTACAATTATATCTTTTAAATTTGGTTTATTTGAAATATTTTATTGGGACATATTTGAATATTAAAGGTGTGTTAGAGTGCTGTGTGTAAATGATTCATTTCTGTGTGTAAAGTTTTTCACATCACCTCATTAACTCTAATTGTACTAAGTGTGGTAATCATTCCAAATTAGGTGAAAATTTATTAATTAATTGATAGTGAGAGAGAAAGGCAACGGAGTATAATGTTTACATAGCAGATTTTTTGTTCTATGGCGAACGGAAGGCCCACTACCCTTCACTGCCCTCCTTCAAGCACCGAACCAGATTCCTAACTTCTCCTTAACTGCAAATAATATAATTATTAATTCAGCAAAAAAAAAAATATTAACACAGAGTAAACTTTCATGTTTATATATATATAAATATAAATAAATTGTTTTGTTTAAATATTATTAAATTTAAAATATTCTGAAGGCGTGTCCCCGCACACGGGTGTGGCTGACCTGCCCACATATCTTGCTGACGACGGCCTCCTTCAGTTCTAATATAGCCCTATATAATATATAATAAGTTCAATAATAGTTCGGCGCGGCAGCAGTCGTAACTTTTTTTTTCTTTTTTTTAATTTACCTCAATCATTAATCAGTTATGTAATTTTTTTTTTTTTTTTTTTAATAGTTTAAGAACTATTTAATTGCAATTCTTGGAGGGAAAAATTTTTAATAGCAAAAAAAGTTATTTTTTTTTGCTAATTTTCTCTGGCTTCTATGTCCAAAATAAAAACGGAAAGGAAATGATTTTAGAAGCCAAACAAATTACCAGCTGACATTGACCTAATTCTGTTCTATAAATGTATGTAATTATTGTAATTTGTATGAATAAAGTACAAGTAAATGCAATAATTTTATTCTAAATGTTTTTCCATCTTCCTCTGTAAAAAATTTATATCTAAACACTTGTAAAGATAATTTCATCAATTCAATGACAATTGTCAGAAAATACAGAGAATAGCTATAAATAATTTACAGAAGACTTCTAGTGATATTGCTGTCACATTTGCACCCTAGCGATATTGCTCCACGACGATCGCTCTTAAATAGTAAATAAAACTGGTATCTTGTCTTTTTATACATCTAACTTTGTTTATATATTATATTATTCTTCATGTAATATTATTTACTTTCTCTTACTCCTAGTTAAGAAGAAATATTGGAAGAATTAATCGTATCAAATTGTCGAAATTGAGTTTTCACCCAAAATTATATATTTTGCGATCCCCTGACTAACAAAAACTTATTTTTACCGAATGTTGTGTGATTGTGGACACAAAATTATCTTAAAAAAAAAAAAAAGAAAAAAAAAATCGCACGAAGTACTAATTTGGTATTCCGTTAAGTCTTATCATACAGCATCTGACACGAAGGTTTTGGACAAAATCCATCGAAGGTGTAATGGTTGTAGGAGGAGATGTTGGTTGTGGATGTTGATGGATAAATAACACCTTAATATCGGTATAAGATATCTATAATTGATATATATGCATATGACTGAATGCCAATACTGTATACTTAACACTACAAGAACAGAACAGACTGACTGATGTGGCTAAACGATGTGTACAATTCAAGTGTGGGACTGTGAACAGGATATCCCTTTTTGACTCTGTCTCTCGTATATATATCCAACTGGCCTCTCCTCTCTGAGGGAGGGGCTCTTTCTCTCTGATGCGTGGTGGGGGTTCACTCGCTAGTGTGGATGAGTGGTGGAGGTTCACTACCCCTACAAAGGGAAATGCGACTTTTCGGAATGTTTTTTTCTCTCCAATATTTCATAATTTTCTTCAAAATTGTTCGCAACAATTTTCCTTAAGCTTTGTAATAGGATCCAAAAAGAGGATCCGCAACAGAGAGAGAGAGAGACAAAATGACAGGACCACTCTCTCGGACTAGAGTAGGAGAAACTACTTAAATACAGGAGACAGATATACAACATAATCCATACAACTAAGGTCACCCGGCCAGTCACAACCTGTCATTATCCTTTACCACTCTACCATACTCTACCATTCTTAAGTGTAAAGTCCAGGCAGTCAGTGTCACTTCTTATAATTATACAATGTTAGTCATATTTTGATGATATCAGCTCTTATAATAAAAAGGAAAAAAAAAAATTCGATAAATTACAAATAGAAATAAATGTAGGATTAATAAATATTAAGAATAAAATACAAATACGTAAATCTGTAAAATTGAAAAAAATGAAGACTTACCTTTTTTCTTTGAAAATGTTGAAGCTGAACGAAACGCGGGATTCGAAAACGCTGCCACCAATGAAGGAAAGAAATGGTCTGGTTTGAATGAACAAACAAAATATGGCTAACACTGTATAATTATAAGAAGTGACACTGACTGGCTGGACTTTACACTTAAGAATGGTAGAGTGGCAAAGGGTAATGACACGTTGAGACTGGCGAGTGACCTCAGTTGTATGAACTATGTTGTATATCTATCTCCCGTCGCTGTATTTATGTATTTTCTCCCCACTAGTTCGAGAGAGTGGTCCTGTCATTTTGTCTCTCTTTCTCTGCTAAGGATCCTCTCTTTGGATCCTATTACAGCTTCTTAAACTATCTGTACACATAAATAAACTGTTTTATTTGAAATACTTTCCTGGATTTTTATTTTTAATTTAAGGCGCGTCATCATGAATATGGTCATTGGCGCCCGGAGCCTTCTCAGTGCACTGCCGGCCTCCGGACAGTGTTCTCTCGTCACAGACAACACTGCCTATCACCGGAAGAAAAAAATCTAAGGGCAGCACAGCTGAACTCGATCCCGGGTCCTCCGCGTGGGAGTCCAGTAGCTAACCACTTAGCTATTTCCTTTCCTCTGGAAAAATTGATTTTTTTAAAGGGGTTTTTGGGGTATGGAAACATTAGCGTTAAGCTTTCCTCTAAAGCAATACCTCACTACAATCTTTCTTCTGCCACCTAGATAATATGAATATATATTGGAAACATTGCTAGAATTTCAAATTTGTAGAAAATAAAATGGAAGTGTCATTTAGTGGCTATTAGGAAGAGAGGCATCTAAGATCGTCCTTTACCTTCAGAAAAGTGTAAATTTACTGAACAGTTTTTGCGAATTATACCTTCCTAAACACATAACGGGCTTCATTAAACTTGGTCTATAAAAAAAATCTATCATTTTTGTTTGCTACTTATTTTTAAGAGTTTCTGATATTTATCTTAGGAGTAGGGTTATACAGGCTTCCCTTGGCGGGCGCAGCATGATAGTACAAGCGGGGAGAGGGAGCCCTCAAGGGGGTTGTCTCTCACCAAAGTTGTGGTGTGTCGTCATGGATGACCTTTTGGTTAGGATAAATTCATCGGGATTTTATGTGCAAGCATATGCCGATGATGGTGTTATTTTATTGTTATGGCGCTGTTTGTCCACTATTTCGGACCTAATGCAAAGCGCCCTTAACATGGTGTATTGTTGGACACAGAATATGGGTCTTTCTATTAATCCTATTAAGAACCAGGCAATTCTATTTACTCGTAGAAGGAAGATAGTAGGTTTTACACCTCCTAGGTTGTTAGGTACTTCCATACAGGTTAGCAAATCAGTGAAGTTCCTTGGAGTAGTTCTCGACAGTAAATTGAACTGGTCGCAGCATGTTAAGACGTAACATCAAAAGGCGATAATCTCCTTTTGGCAATGTCGAAGAGTTGTGGGGAGACTGTGGCTTTCAGACGTGGAGTTTGTTGTCACCAGTCTAAAATGCTCATTGGGGGTCCGGACGGAGCTTTGAGTAGCAGGGGTCCGATGTCTTTCACGGACCTCCCTTAGGCATCTGGTTGGATTCCTCACTGGGCATTGTGGTTTAAGGAGACATCTCTATACAATGGGACTCATGCCTGACCCCTTTTGTAGAGTTTGTGAGACGGAGAAGGAAACAGCCTTGCATCTGATGATGGATTGTTTGGGCTGTGAGGAGATTAGGTTTAGGACCTTTGGCCGGAATAGCATATCGGTAGAGAATCTTAGGCTGTGTCCTTTTAAGGTTTTGGTTCGATTTGTTCGGTCTGTGGTGAAACTTAGATGGCTAAAAACCTGGGCCTGGATTTTCGTTTTAGTCCCAGTGGTTGTATTCTTTAGGGGTAGCTATATGGGCCCTGGGAGGCTTTGGATAGCGAGGGTTTGCCCTCCCCTTCTGCGAATAATAATAATAAAGAGTTTCTGATTGACTGGAAGGTCCATGGCTTCCTCAAAAAAAAAAAAAAATAATTATTAAGACTAATAAACATTAAGTAAAAAAATTATAAGTAACAGAAATTCGTTTGTGTTTTACAGCAAATTTATTTTCTTTTCATTTTTTTCCCTCCCTGGAACGGCACAACATCCCGGGTGAAAACTCACTTTAGACGATTGGACACGATTGTTTGATTCTTTTATTTTTCTTCTATTAATGGAGAAAGTAAAAAAATTTGTTTCTTATATACATTCTAAAACCGTTTGTGCTTATATATAAATATTTTATGTTTGATATATACGTCAAACAAGTTTTATATATGTATATATATTATAATATACTTATATCTGCACATACTTATAACGAAAGTCATGTGATATATTCATTTATCTAGATGAATAGTAAAAGAAAAAACAAAAAGGATAACATAGATAGTATATAGAACAGAGAGCTAACTATATAACATGATATAGTGAGCTTTGGTCGTGACATGTTCTGTACATGTTGAATACACAATAGTACCTAGTATACAGTATATTCACACAGCACCCATAGTATTATTGTTACTACTACCTACGAGAAATCCTTCACATTGGCTAAAAGTCATCCTGGTATACACTAAATATCTCTATGTTTATCTCATAACCAGCCTCTTATTTATTAAATATATGTATATCTCATAATCATAACGTGACTATTAAATATTCTTTATGTTGCTCTATCTATCTATATATAAATAGAGATATTTAATGATTCTCTTTCCGTCAATCTTCTCGTGTCTTCTTCACCTTACCTTTACAACCTTAAGAGGTTGTCTATTAAATCTCAGACTACTCAGCAAACTACCTTGAATACTATCATTACTTTTGTAATATGTTTTCTTGCTAATTCTATTACTTTCTTTTACTCCCAGTAAGAGGAAGTATTGTAATCGTGTCGAATTTTCGATATCGAGTTTTTACCGGAAATATCCGTTGAAGTCCCCTGAATCCAAAAAAGTGGTTTTTAGCAAATGGTCTGTGTGTGTGTGTGTGTGTATATGTGTATGTGTAAACAGGATGCTCAAAAACTAAAAACCCTAGAAAGTTGAAACTTGATATTCCGTTTAGGTATCACCTGCGATCCGAGAGTAGGTTAGCTGTCAAAATTCCTCAACCGGAAGTAACCACTTTACTAGTTTTTTTTTTCTTTTTTACTTTTTTGCTATTTTCTCTAAACTTGGAATATCAAACTACATATACAAAAAGCTACAACTTTTATTTGCAACATTTCTCTGGGAAAATTCATATAAGGGCACTTCTGTGGGAGGGGTGGGGTTAGGTTTTTATCTAATGTGCTATTTTTCAGTTTATTAGACAATTCTGTCATCTAAATAATGTTAATTAAAATTAAATATGTTGTTGAAATTCCGAGTTTGAAAAAAATCGGATGACCGAAAGTGCGTTTATTTTAACAATTTACTAAATGATTTCTTCACTTTTTCGCGATTTTCACAAAAATGGCTCCGACGATTTTCTTGAAACATCGTGTATAAACCAAAAATTGCAATGATCTACATCTTTAATTTAAAACATTTCTCTGTGAAAATTCATTTAAGGGCACTTTTAGGGGAGGGATTGGGTTATAGCTTCCTCTAAATTGCTATCATAGTTGATTATACCATTCTATCATCCAAACAAAATTAGTTAGAAACAAATAGATGGCAAAAATTCCGTGTTTTAAGAAAATTAGTAAACCGGAAGTGCGCAATTACTGAACAGTTTTTTCAATTTTCGACGAATTTCATAAATTTTGGGATACAAACTATAACATTTTCAATTATAATTTTGAGAATAGGAGTAAGAGAAAGTTGTGTGAGTGTTTCACACCAGATTTTTATGTTTAAAAAAAAGGTTGAACAGATTTGACAATATAAGAATATATGTTACAGATAGTCAAGCTAGACATCCTAACTTGAGTTTAAACGAATACCAACAAGGAATGAATAACAGAGATATTCCGTTTAGGTATCACCATGCGATCTGACTGTGCGTTATCTGTCAAAATTCCTCAACCGGAAGTATACTTTACTAGTTGGTTTTTTTACTTTTTTGCGTTTTTCTCAAAAATGGCTCTAACGATTTTCTTTAAACTTGATACATCAACTACATATACAAGGAGCTAGAACTTTTATTTGAAACATTTCTCTTAGACAATTCATTTAAGGGCACTTTTGGGGGAGTGGTGGGGTTAGGTTAACCTCTAAAGTGCTATTTCAGTTTATTACATAATTCGGTCATTTGAATAATGTTAATTAGAATTAAATATGTTGTTGAAATTCCGAGTTTGAGAAAAATTGGATAATCGGAAGTGCTTTTGTTTTAACACTTTACTAAATGATTTTTTCACTTTTTCTCGATTTTCTCAAAAATGGCTACGTCGATTTTCTTGAAACTAAATATATAAACTAAACATGCAAAGATCTACAACTTTTATTTAAAACATTTCTCTGGAAAAATTCATTTAAGGGCACTTTTAGGGGAGGGTGAGGATACACCTTCCTCTTAAAGTGCTATCACAGTTGATTATACAATTCTATCATCCACTAAAATTAATTAGAAACAAATATAGGTATGACCAAAATTCTGAGTTTTAAGAAAATTCGTAAACCGGAAGTGCGCTTTTACTTAACAGTTTTTTTTTCAGTTTTCGACGAATTTCGTTAAATTTGGTTCACAAATTATAAAATTTTGTCAGTTATAATTTTGAGAACTGGAGTCTGACAATGTTGTGTCAGTGTTTCACACCAGATTTTTTTTTTTTTTTTATAACGTTCCTGGCCTGCTCTCTTTTTTTGTATTTCCGCTTTGATGTCCTCCTTTAGACGTATCTTCATAAGAAATACTCATAAAACCTTTCTGAAGGAACGCTTTCTTACAGTCACCTTGTTTGGATACATCTTCTGTATTTTTTAACTTTAGAACTATTATTATCTCTTACATTGAAGTATTATGATCGTGTTTAATTTCCAAATTTTCGAATAATTATAAAATGTTCTTTAAATTCGGGAAATTTTAGTTTACAGCTCTAACATTAGGATGGTGGCGTTATATTTGATAGAAATTCTTAGCAGGTAGTCTCTGCTAACACCAATTTACATTGAACAAACTCAGATAAGATTTGAAATTTTAACACCACAAAAAAAATTCGCAAAAGCCATTAAAAAGTAAAGTTTCCGTGATCAAAAACATTTTTCAAACTAAAGTGATAAGTTTTATAATGTGTCGTTACAATTCTAAGTTTAAACAAAACAAAAAACAAAAAAAAGTTCGTGTAGCGTTTTCTATTTCAAAAACTAAAAAAAAAAGTGAAAATGCACTTCCGGTTAACTAATTTCCTTGAAATTTGAAATTTCGGCAATCTATTGATTTCTAATTAATTTTGTTCGGATGGTAGAATTGTATAATCAACTATGATAGCCCATTAGAAAAAAAAAAACATAACCCCATCCTTGCTCCAAAAGCCTCTTTAAAGGACTTCACCAGGAGAAATGTTTCAAATAAAAGTTGTAGCTCTTTTTCCCATTCATTCACATTCCTAGTTAAAGAAAATCGTTGGAGCCGTTTTCAATAAAATACCAGAAAACTGAAGAATACATTTCAGTAAAAATGCACTTCCGGTCATCCGATTTTTTTCAAACTCAAAATTTCAACAACACATTTAATTTTAATTGATATATTTAAATGACAATTGTGAAATAGCACTTAAGACGAAAACCTACCCCCACCCTCTCCCCAAAAAGTGCTTTTAAATTAATTTTCCCGGAGAAATGTTTTAAATAAAAGTTGTAGCTCTTAGAATGTGTAGTTGATATACCAAGTTAAAGAAAATCGTTGGAACAATTTTGGAAAAACTGCAAAAAAAGTGAAAAAAAAACATTTAGTAAAGTGGTACTTCCGGTTGAGGAATTGACCGCTTACCTTCTGTCAGATCCCATAGTGATATCAAAACGGAATATCAAGTTTGAACTTTCTACGATTTTTCATTTTTGAGCAATGCTGTTCTCATACATCATAGATACACACACACACGCACCCAGACCATTTTCTAAAAACCACTTTTTTGAATTCAGGAGGCCTCAAAACGGATAATTTCGGTGAAAACTCGATATCGAAAATTTGGCACAATTACAATAAATACTTCCTCTTACTCGGAGTAAGAGAATGTAATAGTTGGAACCGTTTTCGAGAAAATCGAAAAAACTGAAAAAAAAAACAACTTGGAAAAGTCGCACTTTCTGGTTTGATGGATTTTGCCCGAAACCTTAATGTCTGATCTGGTGGTAGCAGTACCTAAAAATACGAGTATATTGCGATTGATGGAAAATTAAAATTAATAACAACAAAACCGAAGCTATCTTATTTTCCAAACGTAGACCCGTCCTTGGGAAAGAAGTACACTTCCGAGGGTAGGCGGCTGTGCCTTGGTCAAGCTCCGATCGTTATCTAGGTGTGACTCACGACCGTAAAAACTTACCTTTACCCTTCACGTAAAGGAACGAATTAACAATCGCAAGGCAGCGATCCGAGCACTATTTCCACTACTCTAGCAGAGAGTCTAAACTGACTCCAAGTAGCAAGCTGTTGCTATATACAATAAGGTAGTAGTGAAACCCATGCTATAGTATGGATACCCTTTCTGGAGTACTAATTACCTGCAGAACTAATGTTGGATGGCCTACAGATACTTGCAAAACAAGTTCTTAAGGCTAGCAAAGAATTCGCTACGATATACAAGAATTAATGATTTGCACGATTATTTGTAAAATGGACAAATTGGAAGAATGTATTTTCCTCGTAACAGAAATGGATGAGAAACGTACTTGTACAAAGGGAGTTCATATTGCTTAGGGTTTTTGTCAAATTTTTTCCCTTAATGTAACTGTTTAACTTTTTTTATCTTTTATTAATTAATGTAAATAGCTAGGAGGTTATAGTACAAACTGAAACTCCATGTAAAAAACCATATATATATATATATTTATATTTTGAAAATAAATGATTATTGTATTGTACTGTATTACCTAATGGAATACCAAATTTAAGCTTCCCGCAATTTTTCCTGTTTGAGATAATTTTGTCCATACACACACACACACACACACCGATATATAAAATATATATATATATTGACCATTCGCTGAAAATATTTTTTTCGCACTTAGGGGACCTCAAAATTTGTATATGTGGTAAAAAACTCAATTTCGAAAATTTTATATATACGTATATAATCATAAAGATTGTTCTAGAAATTTTGTGAGCTTTCTCAGAAAAAAAAAAACAAACAATCTAATTAGTAAAATCGTGAGATAACAATTACACTGAAATTTGCTGATGATTTTTCTGATTTTCTGGCTAGCGCACTCGCCTTTCGTGCAAGAATTCAGGGTTCAATTCCCGTGAAGGCAAAGTCGGTGTTGATCCAGCAAAAGTGGGAAGCAACGGTTAGTAGCGCCCTAGGTAGCGAAAGCCGGAACTAAACGGCCCATGGGAACTGTGGCGTGCTTACCACATATACATTCATGCCCGCACCGAATATTTGGTTGGCTGTTGCGCCATAGGGTTTAGGGTTTTTCTGTTTTCATTCAGTCCAGAGAAAGAGAGAGAGTTTAAACTAATTTTTGTTCGTTATAAACCAGTCGGAAAAAGCAAAATTTTCCCTTAATTCTTTAAATAATTTCACAGAACATACAACTTTGAATTACTACTCATTTTATTTTTATGTTTCAAAACTATCTAATTATGGTTTGAAATATTTCACATTTTTTAACCAAACAAAAAACTTGAAACATTATGTACAATTTTAATCTATACTTTGTGTAATAATTTTTTTTATCAAAATTTTTGTAAAGAAAAATGTTTTTAGTTGAAAAGAATTAAATAAAAATGAACTCAAATTATCTTACTTAATTTAATCACTTCAATCAACTACTTAACAATTTTAAATTTTATTATCTAGATTGTGTTCATTATTAAATTTTTTATTATGAATGAAATTGACGTCAATAGGATTGACTAATATATGCATTTCACTTATATTATTTTCCTTACACTTCTACTAAATAATTAATTACTTTTACAAATTTTTTTTTTTCAAAACGTTTCGGCTATGATTTTTTTTTATTCATAAAAGTTAACATAATCATTAATCATTTTATTTGAAACTACCTCTGGACCAAAATTAAAGAGTGTTTTGATTTTTAAGGATATCCTACAACACAAAATACCAAATTATGAGTTTTGGGTTATGTTTACAAGAAATAGATTTAAAAAAGATGGAGGCCACAAAACTTTCTCCTGCAACTTTTTTTTTTGGCATTAGTTTGTGCCATGCATTATATATATATATCTCCTGTATCTATACTTTGGGCAAATTGATTAATATCCAACATAGTCAAAACTGTCAGACCATCTAGCCTAAGTTCTATTAACGTCCCTCATACTACTTCATTTCCTACATACGTCTCATATTTTCAACTTTTCAACTTACAGCTAGATTACCGATTCATACCAATAAATACATTCATACAAGCTTGCACACCAATAAATACTCGCATTCCAATGAATACATTCATTTTAACCATAATCATTTCACACCTAAAATAATAGCTTGGGATTTAGTACTCGATATTCATCGCACTCTTTTTTCTTAAATCTAAGTTAAAATTATATACACTACATAACAGTCATTCTCCCATTCGCATAGGTGCCGGCGTACCCAATCCCGGCTCAGACTCTCTCCTTCAAGAGAAGGTGGCTCCCAAAATTGAAACAGTACAGGAAGACTTTCTACATGACCAAAAGTTGCCACTCCTGGCTGGCATTGATCCCCCCCCCCTCCCACACTCATTCATTCCAGTTCTAATTTATATTAATCCTAAACAATCACTCTAATAAATGCTTCCATGCCAATAAATGCGAATAAAAACTTGATAAATACTATAAATATCATATAATACTCTGAAATTTCGTCACAAACACTCGAGTTACACACACACACACACGCACACATACGCACATAAACACACTTCACATCGATATGAATAAATAAATAAATAAATGAAATATATACCATTGCAGCTAGATGTCCAACACACTATATTGGATATCATCAATAAACTGTTATATTTATATTCTGCCAAACAGGTGACACGCTCTTGCAAAACATTTAAATTTTCTGAAAATATAATACTTTCATATCTAAATGGGGAATCCAAATATTTTGATATATTGTTGAAAAATTTATTTCTCTCTTGTAAATACTTGCTACATGTCATGACAATGTGTCTGAAATCCTCATTTTCTTGACATTGTTTGCAAAGTGGAGAAGGATATAACACCACTCTGTTCATATAGGACCTACAAACTGCATGGTTTGCTCTCAGTCTGCTTACTGTCGTCACCACATTTTCTCCCGCAACTTTCTCTTCTTAGTGCCTTTCTCAACTTCCAATGGCAAATTTTCTTGGAATTAGTGTCGTTTCTAATTTCTAATATACTTCTGATGTATATTACAATTATATAGATGATACAGATGAAAAACCATATATTAAATTGAAGAAGAAAGCTTAACATTACTTATCCCCTCTCCCCGGGGATCAAAAATATATTTCTATCCTTGAAAATGAAAGATATTTATGTGTGTAGTAGTATGCTAACTTTAAAAAAAATCGTTGCAGACAATTTCGGAAAAAAATCAGCGAAAAAACTAAAACAGACAAAATTAAGTAAAATCACACTTTCGGTTGATGAATTCTTTTGCCTGAAACCTTCGCGCTAGATGCGGTGTTTAGTACCACAACGAAAGGAATATTAAGTTTGAGCTTCGTGCGATTTTTCACTCATTTTTCGAGATTATTTGGTTCACACAAACGAATACACATCGTTAACTAAAGCGTTTTTTTTTTGCTCGGAGGGCACGGCGGGAGGAGGACCTCAAATTATATATTTCTAGTGAAAACTCAGTTTCTCTTTCTACAGAACGTAAAAATTGTTATTCTTCTACAATACATTAATGCCCGCAAGGGGTATCTGTTGCATGCAGTTACTTGGAGAGTAGCGACACCATGGACTACTTCAGAACAACATGTACACAGTACACTTTAGCTACATATACTCTTCTCTTTACAGACAGGACAAACACAGTACACAAACTAGGATCCTAGACTTAATTTGCGTAAGCCAAGTGAGAAGGAAGGGATTAGATCAGTAGTAGCGCGCTGGACTAGTAACGCAGAGGTCCCAGGGTTCGAATCCAGCATGCTGCCCTTAGATTTTCTTTTCCCAGAAGCCTCTACTACTCACTGTCCAGTGATGGGCAGTGTTGTCTGTAGTTAGAGAACACTGCTTGGACGGGGAGCACATTAGGTCTTTCAGGTCGCAGAGCAAAAATCCACTTTACTAGTTTTTTTTTTACGTTTTTGCGATTTTCTCAAAAATGGCTCCGACGATTTTCTTTGAACTTGGTATATCAACTACACATACAAAGAGCTATAACTTTTATTTGAAACATTTCTCCAGGAAAATTCATTTAAGGGCACTTCTGGGGGAAGGGTAGGGTTAAGTTTTCATCTTAGCTGCTATTTCAGTTTATTAAACAATTCTGCTTTCTTAATAATGTTAATTAGAATTAAATATGTTGTTGAAATTCCGAATTTGAAAAAAAAAATCGGATAAGCGGAAGTGCGTTTATTTTAACACTTTACTAAATCATTTCTTCACTTTTTCGCGATTTTCACAAAAATGGCTCCGACGATTTTCTTGAAACTTCGTATATAAACCAAACATGCAATGATCTACATCTTTAATTTTTAAACATTTCTCTGGGAAAATTCATTTAAGGGTACTTTTAGGGGAGGGATGGGGTTACAGCTTCCTCTAAATTGCTATCATAGTTGATTATACAATTCTATCATCCAAACAAAATTAATTAGAAACAAATAGATGGCCAAAATTCCGAGTTGTAAGAAAATTAGTAAACCGTGAATTGCGCAATTACTGAACAGTTTTTTAATTTTCGACGAATTTCATTAATATTGGTACAGAAACTATAACATTTGTCAATTATAATTTTGAGAATAGGAGTAAGAGAAAGTTGTGTGAGTGTTTCACAACAGATTTTTATGTTTAAAAAAAGGTTGAACAGATTTGACAATATAAGAATATATGTTAGAGATAGTCAAGCTAGACATCCTATGTTGAGTTTAAACGAATATCAACAAGGAATGAATAGCAGTCAGGTCTAAATCACAGATCTTTATCATATGTACATCTGTCATCTAAATAATGTTAATTAGAATTAAATATGTTGTTGAAATTCCGAGTTTGAAAAAAATCAGATAACCGGAAGTGCGTTTGTTTTGACACTTTACTAAATGATTCTTTCATTTTTTCGCGATTATCTCAAAAATGGCTCCGACGATTTTCTTGAAACTTCGTATAAAAAATAAAAATGCAAAGATCTAGATCTTTTATTTAAGACATTTTTCTGTAAAAATTCATGTAAGGCCAGTTTTAGGGGAGGGGCGAGGATGCAGCTTCCCCTAAAGTGCTATCATAGTTGATTATTACAATTCTCTCATCCAAACAAACTTAATTAGAAATAAATAGATGGCTAAAATTCCAAGTTTTAGGAAAATCGTAAACCGGAAGTGCGCTTTTACCCAATAGTTTTTTCCGTTTTCGACGAATTTCGTTATATTTGGTAC
The DNA here is from genome assembly GCA_011037195.1 of Triatoma infestans. Classification (NCBI taxonomy): domain Eukaryota; kingdom Metazoa; phylum Arthropoda; class Insecta; order Hemiptera; family Reduviidae; genus Triatoma; species Triatoma infestans. The sequence continues at coordinate 29,482 of JAAEAF010005795.1, forward strand.
ACAAACTATAACATTTGTCAATTATAATTTTGAGAACACGAGTAAGAGAAAGTTGTGTGAGTGTTTCACACCAGATTTTTTTCTTTTCGATTGTATTCTAGGTTTCTGATTACAATTTGCTACGGAAATCTTAAGAATGCTTTTTCTGGAATTAATATCGTACGTAACTAATGATAAGGAAGGAATTGAAATCCGAGTAGTTTCAAGAAGAGACAGATTTAGGGAGATCTGTATTTAGAAAATGGTTCCACGAGCATATCAGTGCTAGCCTAGCTAATTTTTAAATATTTTATATTTTTTTAAAACTAACAAAAATAGTTTAAAAAAAAACACTAAACGACAACTATTCAAAAGGCAATAACGATTAAAAAAAAATAATTTATATTATATCCTGTTTGGTGTGTGTGTGCGTGTATATATATATTATTATAATGTATGCCACGTTATTATTCTCTTTATGTATTTGTGATATCAATTTTTGGTAGCTGTTTAATATTATTAGCGAATTGTTTCCTTTCACCGCTTTATTGAGAATTAATAAATTGATTTTTTTTATTTTTTTTTTTTATTTTGCCATAAGATCTACTTTTTAAAAAAGGTTTTTTATTTTAACATTATTGTGAAAGTTATAAACTTCCTCCTTATTTTATATAATCTGTTGACTTGGCAGTAGTCCAAAAGTTTAAAGTATTTTATAATGGTAAAGGATTTTTGACAATTTATTTTTTCTTCTTTTTTTTTACGATTAAAGTACGTGATATTGAAAATCTGGGTTCAAGAATGATGTTGAAGGATTGATTAAAGACTAATTTTAAGACAGCTTAATCGCTTCCTATTTATATGAGAATCTTTGGGGTTTTAGTTTGGCGGAATTTATTGCTTGAACCGTATTAGATGCGCAGTATATAAGATCAGTGATGCTGTTCTATGTTAGAACTAATTAGTTATGATATCGGTGGGGCTGATATGGAAGTGATATCAACATTATTAATAATTATAATAATAATTAAAACCGCATATTCTTTTTCTGAATCTAGAAGTTAAGACTGCTCTTGTGGAGATCAGGTACGGAAAACCCACTGCATGTGGAATGACATGGTATGTCAAAGCTGATCTCAGGTGGATGTGGTAAAACCGTAGGCATACTCAAGCGCTGCTTGTCCATGACCGGGCCAATGACCATTCTAGGCTTTTAAGTAGGGGACTTGTTTCCTCTGCAAAATGACACCATGGGACCGTGAGCCATCCCGGCGGAGTTCTGTTTCTACGCTCACGAGTTGAGGAAAGGTTTCGTGGTGGTGATGATGGTACAGTCCCAGTGTATCTGTTTTGTGGGAGGAAGTTGACTGGTTTGCCTTCGGGAATAGTTCCGCCTTCTTTCATTCCCTCAAAACAGGGTGCTCTTATGGAGATGTAATGTCAAGGACGTAACAATTTTAGCTAAAATCAATACGTCGCAAGGATCTTGCTGGAGAATTGAAAATTATATATCGCTTGGAAAAAGTCAGAATCCTGACATTAGTAATATCGTATATCGAGTTTGTGTCAAAGTCTACGATGGAAAATTTACAAGTGATTGGGACTCACACAGAGAACATCACTCATTTCCACACAACCTTCATAGGGTTTTATATATGTTGTCCCCAGGGGCTAATTATTTTCTTCTAATGGAATGTCCACACCTAATAGTTCGAATTCAGCAGTGCTGCTTAGATATTCTTATCATGGGAACCCTTACAGCTCACTGCCCGGTGATTAACAGGGTTTTCTGTAACTAGACAACACTGGGGCTCCACCCTGACTTGCTTACCAAGGTATTGTGTGTGGAAATCACACAGGTTAGCATGCCAGCTCAAGTGGCCTTAGAATAAAGAAATAAATGGCTAGAAGCGCTAATGACCACCGTAGTCGATGCTCGAAAAGAAAAAAGACAACACTTTTCTCCGGCAGTGCACTGAGAAGGCTCCGAGAACCAATGATCAATAGATGTTGGTGCACATTAACAAACACAGTAGTAATAATAATTTTTTCTAATTTAAACTTTCATTGAAAATTACAAAGAATTTGTATAAAAAAATTAAAAAACATTCCATGATGAGATGTCACATATCGTCTTAGCTGATTTGTTTCTACTCTTCTAGAAGGGCATTTCTCAGCTGATTTAGCGTATCCGGAGCGAAGACCTTAGCTGTAACCCGATTACCTACTGTAGTGGAAGAAGAAATACAAAAATAAATAGTTTTGAAAAATATTTTAAATGAAATAATTTTGGCAAAAATAATGTATTTTAGAGTCAGGTACTAAAATGTAGGTCATTGCTACTAAAGAGACAAAAGCATAGGAATCCGTTAGGAAAATAACAATGCCACTTGGCCAACTGTTTTGTAAGAGAATCCCCCGTTAGAGAGGGCATTCCTTCAAGACAGTCTGCATTCTGCTTTCAAAGCCTTAACACTTACTTCAGGAATCGCTCTCCTCTCGTAAACTCATGCCAGTGATAGAGATTTGCCTCTACTCTAGATCATTTATTAAGACAGTTGGTTGTAGACACTCAGAAGCAGAACATTTGTTTTTCGCTCTCTTAGCATCAGTGCATATTAATAAGTTTATAATATCTTGCAAATAACTTGTAGTTATTATTTCAATAGAATATATTTATTGTTAGCAATGGTGACTTCTTTCTTATTTCTGATACTTCTCTCTCTTAAACATACATACTTACAAGCCCTTTTACTAAACCGCACAAGCCACTACAAACATACAACAACACCATCCACACCAACTACATTTCACTACCATGTCCCCAGATGTGTTCAATAGGGTTTTGAGCTGGCCATTCCATTCTGATTATTGCCTGGCTTTTTCCAAATACCATATAACGTGCTGAAGTCTATGCTGTCTTGCATTATCGTCCATAAATACAAAATTATCGCCAAAATTGGGGACAATTCCAATAACATGGTCTGCCAGGATCTCATTCACCTAACGTCCTGCAGTTAATGAGCATAATCGATGATAACGAGCGCTTTGCGCTGCTCCATACCCCAAACTTTAACCGACCCGCCTTGGAAGGAAACTCTATGGGAAAAAAATGCAGTTGCAAATCTTTCTTCATACCCTTCTGCTGCATGTGTTTCCTATAGCGTTGCACAATCCTTAGAACCGTACTTGGACTGAATCGTAACCAACATGCAATGTATCGGTAACTTCTGTCTTCTTCCAACAATACCAACTCTTAGGCAGACTGTTCAGATGTTAGACTCATTATAATGTTTAAAAAATAACCAAGACATTATTTACCATCCAAAGAAATCAATAAACAAAGTGATAAAAAGTCAAACCAGATGTGCATGTCTAATGTTCTCTATAGGGGATTAATTTTACTTTTAGGAGTTTGTGATTTTTCTCTCTAATCTCCATTAAAAAAAACAAAACAAACAAACAAACAAAAATTAAAAGTTTGTCGGAAATAGTGGTAATATATTATTTGGAGTGATGGATGAATGAAAACACAAGAAATTTGGATAAAGTTATGAAAAGTGATATCTCAAATAACCAAGGTTTTCCATTTTTGTTTCTCCCAAATCTATTGATTCAGCAGATTTCACGTGAATTAATACACAAAGAAAAGTGGTAGGCAATGTCATTGTTATTTCTTTTTATTGCAACATTTGAAAGAGTTAAAAAACATAGTATCAATTAATTTTAAATTAAAACAAAACCTTAATTTTACTAACGTACGTATAGAAATAATCCATTAGAAATAATCAGTTAGTTTATAATGACCACTAATAATACATTTTTAATATCTAATACACATACAATATTAATATATAAGTGAAAAAAAAAAAAGAAAAAAAAAGAAATTAAAAAGAAATATTTATAAATTAATAATCAAATCGAAATACCTAAATGTAAAACAATGAATAATGTCAAGGTTTTTAGTTTAGTTTTTTAAAATATTATATATACTTGCGCTACTACTTATCATTCCAATTATAATGGGGCTGGAAGCTAAAATAAAGGTTATATGATATATTATAGATATATGAGAGTTAATGTTCAAATGAGGGGAGTTTTGAATTAGTATTTGTGAAAGTGCTGCTATACATATAGTGTTGAGTGGATGTTCAATATCGTCCAACTAATTGGAGTTCACAAATAATTTAGGTTTCTAGTACACTGGACAAGTAAATATTTATGATTTATTTCATTATTTGTAAGCAATTTGGTTACTGATTTGTTAAAATTTATGAGTAGACCTCAAAAGAAAGTGTTTATGGAAAGTGGAAGGATGGATAATAAACACATTTATACATCATTTATTTTACGATTATTTCATTAAATTACCAATTAAATTTCTTCTAATAGTGTTGGGAAAATAAACGAACTTGGAATGCAGTTTTAGAAACTGACAGTGGATTCTGTGTTGCCTAAATTAGTAACGGACACTGAATCTAAATCTAAACAGGGTTTTTGTGAACTTAATATACGGATGTGAGAAGGAGAGAGAATGGTTTTAGAGAAATAAACTAGATGATATGCTTAACTCTGTATAATGAAAAGAACACACAAACTGCAAGGACTTTACAATAGTAGTTAGGTAGCGAGAAATAAATATAGAGACAGACTGGCTGAGTGATGACTAGGTAGAAGGTTGCTGACTGGTCATAAACGGTGATGGCGTCATAGAGTCTCCCACCCTAGTATGGCCTAGGTAACGAGTAACTAATTGATTCATTTTTGTGTTTCTATCTATAGTGTGTGTTTCGAATCTATAATGATTCGGATCCCATTACACTTCGGAATTTTCTTTTTATAAATTGTAATCACCCTAACTACTTATGTTCAGCTTTATGTTAGAAGTTGTTGACCACGTATTTTGTGCCGCGCACATTTATTTCTACCTTATATTTATTATTATAGTAATAATACTACCGGGATAACCCCCGGTAATCCGTCATCCGTTCGCCCGGCAGTTTCAATAATCCGGCACCGATCAAAAAAAAAAACGCGACTTTAAAAGGTTATTTTTGATCGCAAATTAGTTTTAGTAAAGTTCGGAAGATCGCTCGGAAGTGTTTGGATTCAGTCGGGAGAGATCGTGTGTGACGCTAACAGCCGCCCACCACCATTTTGTGTCAGTCGAGTGACTGCCTCAATCACTGCCAGAAAGTGTGTTAGGGCCTCAGTCAGAGCCTCAGCCTGTGGATGCCGAATCAGATGATGAAGAGAGAGCTGATGATGATTCAGCAGCTCCGCCTACATGGAGTGAAGTAAGTGCCGGTATCGACAAATTTATAAGGTTTGCTGAATGCAACAACTCCTACAATGCTTCAGAACTTGTTAACTTGCGATTTTGAAGAAGATGTGTGATTCAAAAAAACAAAGAGACATAGTCTGTAGATAATTGTTGTATTTTAATCTTTGTTTTCCACATACAGTATACATTTCTTAATAAGGCACTAAAGCCAAATTACGGACAGGCTTAAGCAAACAGTGTCTAAAACCTATTTTCCGCTATTTTCGTACAACCCTTCGGTAATCCGGTACCCTACAATCCTCAGAGCTGCCGGATTAGCGGAGTTTTACTGTATTTATAATTTGTTTTATTATATATTTATTTCATGTCTTATTTGTTCGGCAATTTTTCACACCTTCTTTTTCGGCAATTTCATTACTATTTACAATTAGTGATGATTGTAATTTTAACAGGAGAAATTTAGAGATCCAAATTATTCATGGTTTCTTCTTAATGTTGTGTTCTCGTAGCCCATGTACTTAAAAGCCTATTAACTTCCTTGACTTCCTTCTTTCGCTCTTGCGAAGTTTATCGATGGTCACTTTGATTCTTCTTAGGAGTATATTTACTAGATGATGTGTACCTGTTTACTAGTACCATATTTACTTCATATAATAATAATAATAATCCTATCCTATTCCCGTTACCATGGTTCAAATCCATATTATATCCTTAAGATGATGTTTTGAAAATGATGAATTTTATCGAAATCGGCTCCAACGATTTTCTTTAAACTTGGATTGGTAACTGTATATATAAATATCTGTCATTGGAAAAATTGAAATTGATTTTAGGATTCTGAGGTATCTCTGAAACGTTAGATTTCAAATATTATTTGGGTTTTTTCTTTGTCATGTTATTGGCGTTGTTATCTGGACCAACATTGTAATCTCTTTTATTACCTTGGATGCTAAACAACATGCATCCCCACTATTTATGTTAAGGTAATTAAATAAAAATTTCTAATTTGAAGAAAATCGTGAATTTGTAATAAATTGTACGAGGGTCATTCAATGAGTAACAAATTGCCGTAGCTCTAAATAATTTATGTAATCAAAATACCAAAATTTGGCTACTTTTCAACATAGTCCCCAGCAACATTTAACACTTACCCCATCGTTCTTCTAATTTGTGTATGCCTTTGGCATAAAATTATTTGGGTTGATCTCGAAGCCACTTTTGCACCTGATTTTTAACTTCTTCATTGGATTGAAAATGTTTCCCACCTAGAGCCTCTTTAAGGGGTCCAAACAAATGGAAGTCTGTTGGGGCTGTAGGGGGGATATGGAAGGATCTCCCAACCCACTTTCTTTGTGGGCATCCGTAAGTTGTCTTGGAACCCATCTCGCACAAGTTTTCTTGTACTGCAGCTTATTCTTTAAGATGTGCAGGCACATTAGTTAAAAGTACTGCAAATCCACTATTGTACCAGTAAATAGCCTCCTTCGCAAATTAGTAATATTTTATACCTAAGTTAATAATATTATTTAACTTGTAATAATACTCTTAAGAAACTCTAGTTGAAATAGAAAGAATTTATATTAAACATCAGGATTTTGCTTAGTCTAAATCTATCCCAGTTATTATTGAAATAAGGGATGGCACAAACAATAACCTACACTCCTCCTCGTCGACTAGATCGAGGATATAAGAGGGGATGTGTGGGTAAGATCCTCGAAAACCTGTGGTTCCTCCCTGCCTTGCTGAGCAAGACACTGTTTGTGTGGAAGCCACACAGGTTAGCATGTGCCATCCCAACTCGAGTGGCCTAGGCATTAGAAAGAAATAAACATTAGAAGCGCTAATGACCATCGTAGTCGATGCGCTAAAAAAAAAAACAAAAAAAAAACGCCTCTTGTCCTGAATTAACCCTGTTAATGCGAGATTCGAGGAAGTAAGTTGCAACTTCAACCGGTCGTCCACTTTGTGGCTCGTCACAGGCACATTTACACGGCCACTTTTAAACTGTTCTATCCATTTGTAAACGTTCGAACTGTTCAAGCAATTATCCCCTACATTTGCAACATTCTTTCGTGGATTTCATTACCTTTGATATCCTCTGCAACTAAAAAATCTAATCTTTGAGCGTTGTTTTTGAGTGGTGGAATGCTAGGGCGGACTCGCCATTGTTAATCGTATACATTTGAGGTTATGCTTACCAAATATTCTCGAAAAGCTGATGAGAAACTAAGTACAAGGATGCCAACTTGACGCACTGAAACTATTTTATTGATTAAACAAACCGTTTCTGAGCTACAATGATTTGCCTCGTTACTTATTGAATGACCCTCGTATTAGAGACAAAGTCTTATTTCACTTTTTTAAATCAGATTTATTTTTACCTTGGAAAATCAAATATGAGAATTATATTGAATTATTATTTGCATTATATTTATTTCAACAAATATTGCTAATTGACGGTATTGAGAACCGACATAACAAAAAATTGTTTACATTGAATTTTACAGTATAGTTACAGTATACATAATCACTATTAAACCTTCCAATTGGCTGGAATTTATATATTGAAAATATTAGCCAATTTGTAAAATACTTGATTTTTACATGAAATAGAGCTATTACATAGTAACCAGTATTATTTGTCTAATTTTTTAAAAACAATATTATTACTTTGTCCATATATGATATCACTTTATTCGTATAAACATTTATAAATGACAAAAAAAAAATTCAAATTATAGATTACATTCCATTATTTAATAATGTAAACTATCCTTTAGTATGTGTTTTGGAAACTGTGTTACCAAAATAACACACACAATAAATTGTAGAAGGTAGTGATTTCAAATAAATAAAAAAAAAAAAAAAAACCTATAGGGTCATAAAAATGGTATTTCAAAACACTAATTACAACTAATATTAAAAAAAAAAAAAGAAAAATGTTTTATTTTATAAACTAATGTATTTTGTTTGGTGTTTAAAGTTAAGATTTTATATTATTACTTTCAAAACTTATTTTAACTTAACAATCAATGATCTTCTAAATATATTACAGAAGTAATGTGCTTTAATAATAGTTTGTAGTTTTTACATTGGCTTTTAGGCTATTATATATATGTATAATATATAGATATATAATAGTCTAAAGTAAATTTTATATATTTATATAAACTAGTTCTTCAATACTTAATTTCTCTCATATCAGAAATTTCCCACTACTTTGTCTTGTTATTTGTTCAAATACAATCTTCTAATACGTAGTTAAAAAAAAAATATTTTCGACATTTTAAAACTTCCCTACAAAATATAGAGAAATAGAATTATCTAACTTCTTTTATCACAAGTTATAGACTAGTGAATTTTTATTAAAATATAGGGGTAATTTTTACTTTCTTACTTACTCTTAGTAAGAGGAAGTATTGTAATCGTGTGAAAATTTTCGTTATCGTGTTTCACCAGAATATCCATTTTGAGGTCACCTGAGTCCAAAAAAGTAGTTTGGTCTGTGTGTGTGTGTGTATGTGAACAGCATAACTCAAAAACGAAAAACCATAGAAAGTTCGAACTTGATATTCCGTTTAGGTATCACCATGGGGAACTCACATTTCGTTAACTGCCGAAATTTCTCAATCGGAAGTATACCATTTTACTAGATGTTTTTTTTTTTTTTTCTCTTTTTACTTTTTTGCGATTTTCTCAAAAATGGCTCCGACGATTTTCTTGAAACGTTGCACATCAACTACACATACAAATAGCTACAACTTTTATTTGAAACATTTCTCTGGAAAAATTTATTTCAGGGTCAGATGTATCTGTTGGTTGGCTGATCGGCCAGGGGGTATCATAAGAAAACACACAAAAATTTTTTAAGTGTTTTTTATTAATAACCCGACGTTTCGACAAACATTGTTTGTAATCTTCAGGGGCTATCTTAGAATCGGAAAATTTGTATGCTCTATTACTACATGTTCAATTATGACTCTGTAGTAATAAAGCATACAAACATGTAGTCATAGAGCATACAAATTTTCCGATTCTAAGATAGCCCCTGAAGATGACAAACAATGTTTATCGAAACGTCGGGTTATTAATAAAAAACACTTAAAAAATTTTTTTGTGTTTTCTTATGATACCCCCTGGCCGATCAGCCAACCAACAGATACTTCTCATCAATTCTAACGGCCAACAATTGCTACAATTTGGATTTATTTCAGGGTACTTTTGGGGTAAGGGTGGGGTTACGGCATCCTCTAAAGTGCTATTTCAGTTTATTAGACATCTAAATAATGTTAATTAGATTTAAATATGTTGTTGAAATTCTGAGTTTGAAAAAAATTTGATGAAAGTGCGTGTTTACTTGACTAAGTGATTTTCTCAAAAATGACTCCGACGATTTTCTTGAAACTTCCTATATAAACTATACATACAAAGATCTACAACTTTTATTTAAAACATTTCTCGAGAAAATTTATTTAAGGGCACTTTTAGGGGGAGGTGTTTACGTTTTTTCCCTAAAGGTTTCTATCATCGTTGATTATACAATTCTATCATGCAAACAAAAAAATTAATTAGAAATAAATAGATGGCCAAACTTATGAGTTTCAAGAAAATTAGAAAAACCCGGAAGTGCGCTTTTACTGAACAGATTTTTTTCAGTTTTCGACGAATTTATTTAATTTGGTATATTAATTGTAAAATTTGTCAGTTATAATTTTGAGAACTGATGTAGGTGAAATTGTGTGAGTGTTTCACACTTTTTTTTTTTTTTTTTTGTTAAAATTTGTAGTCCATTTTTTTTTTAAAAAAATAGTGCTTAATGTCATCTGGTAAATGTTATTAAAATAATTTTGTAAACCATATTTAGTCAATTGTGTTAATTTTTAGTGTCAGTTTTCCTTAAATAAAAATTATTGTCATGGATCGTTTATTTGGTTAGTTAAAGGAGGGGTGCTGCTCTTAGATTTTTTTTCTTGCTAGGAGCCTCTACAGCTTCATTGTCTGGTGATGGACAGTGTTGTCTGTAACGATAGAACTCTGTCCGCAGCCTGGAATTACGCTAAGAAGGCTTCGGGCGCCAATGACCACAGATTTTAAAAGCGGCGTACCTGGGCCCCCTATAAATTAAAAAAAAAAAAAAAAAATCAACTAAATAGTTTTTCATATTATAGACAATTTTCAATTTAAATAATTTTTATTGAATTTTTATTTTTTTTATTTTTTTATTTTATATAAAATAAAGTATTTTATTTTATTTTATATGTTAATGTTATGTCCTCGAAAGTTCATATTACGTGTTCGTATCGCAATATAGTTGTGCAGCTTCTTCTTTTAGAAATAAAGTGTTATTTGTATCATTGTATTTCTGGGTTATCAGACTTAACGTGTTCTCACATTCGGAGAGAACAACATGAGTATGAGAATCTTCATAACTCAATAGCCTGAAAAATACAATAAAAATAAGAAATACAATAAAACCATAATTAAATTGAAGATATTTCTATAATATGAAAACTCATCTATTAACTCATTTATATGAACCACAATAGACCCCGTCTTGTAGATCGCAGTGGAAATCGTCGCGCTCGCCCCCCCCCCCCGTTGCTAATCTAACTCATTTATATCTTATTTTTAATAAACTATCATGACAATCACTTTTAATTTAATGAAAAATTGGCACATAAATTAAAACAATAAATTGATTAATATGGTCTACAGAATTTTTTTTTAAAAATTAACAAGATGACGAAAGCATTATTTTGAAAATGACCCATTTATAAAGGTCGAAAATGTCAACAGGAGATGGTAATTAATAAAAAATAAAATTAGTGAGGCTATATTATAATGGGACTTTAAATTTTAAGCAAATAAAGTAATTTTCCAGGAAATGATTTCTTTAAAAACTTTTTAAGAAATTCACGAAAAACTGGAAATAAAAAAATCCATTCAATAAAGTCTTAATTTCGGTTGATGAATTTTGCCCGAAACTTTTGTGGCAGATGCGGATATGGCAATACATAAACGTAAAATGCCAAGTATAATGGGTATGAGAAGGTGGAGAATTGGATTGAAGAGAAGAAATAAACTGTAAATAATGCTGAACACTGAGATACTGGTAACTCTGAACACGTAACTGATAATGAGAAATGTGTAATACAAACTGCCTGAACTTTACATCAATATATAAAACGGTAATGAGAGATTTAGAGTGAGTAAAGAGAAAGTTAGTAGTTGGTTGCTGCCTCGTTATAAAAGTTTTATGACTGTTGTATATACTATTCCAAAGACTGTCCCTTGTAGTGCTAGCTCAGCTGTTTATATACAGAGTCTCACACTCTAGTCTGGCCTAAGTAGCGAATGAGATTCTCAATATTATATCTTTCTCTCTGTTTTAGATCCGTCTCTTCGGATCCTATTACATCCAATTTAATAGGTTTTAGAAGGAGAGTGATGAGTGAGTGAGGAAGGATTTTTGAGAAATAAGCTAGAATGAATGCTGAACACTGTATAATAAAATAGAGACACAAAACTGCTAGGAATTTACACATAAATAGAAATTAGTTTGCGAGAGATACATACTGAGTGAAGAGAAGGGCAGTGGTTAGTGGCTGACGCATTGTAACTGCTGTATAAACTGTTCTAAAAACTGTCCCTTGTAGGGCTAGCTCAGCTGTATATGTACAGAGTCTCCCACTGTAGTCTGGCCTGAGTAGCGAATGAGATTCTCAATTTTTGTATTTCTCTCTCTGCTTTGGATCCCTCCCTCTCTCGGATCTTACTATACAAATTTGACCTTCCAGCATTTTATTCTTTTTTGAGATATTTTCTTCACACACACACACATAGACCAATCACTTAAATAACATTTTTTTCGTACTCAGGGGACCTCAAAACATATGAAATTGATTGCTGAATTGCGCCAATTTGACATGATCGAAATACTTCATCCTTAGCAGGTAGGAGAAAGTAAAAAAAAAAAAAAAAAAAAACTCTTGGGTATAATCACACGGCTTTCTCTTGTTTCATTTTTTAATTGATAGTGACATATTATAAAACCAGGTAGTGGGGGAACACTACGCTAAACTGGTTCGGTTCTTTAGTAGTAAGCTACTGTCTGATTTGATCTTCATAGTAGATCAGGCAGACAGCACTCTATCAACCTTGAATAAGCTTAGTATAGTATAGAGGTAAGCATAACCGTACCTAAATCCTCCTAGAACTTCCTTAAAAATAACTTTTTATTGGGGAAAAAATAATCCAAATAAAAGTGAAAATTCCTTTTATATGGATAGTAAATATTTTTAAGGAAAATCTTCGCCAAAAATCCGAAAAAAAAGCTGTCGTCGAAACAGTTAAAAACAGGATATATGTATAGGAAGTTGCTGTGCAGTATATTTTCTTGTTGCAAGTGAGTTATGATTTATCAAAGTTTTTTTTTTGGTGGTGGGAGGGACTTGGAGGAAACTACACTACGTAATCATCTTGACTTTTTAATCTACATATTCTTGTGTGACGTATTCTTATGTCGCCATTAAATGAAGAGACCTCTTTAAGGCTTCTTAAAAAAAGAGCTGAACAATTTAAAGTACTAACCTAAATTTTGTAATTTGTAGGGATTATGAACCGTCAGAGCTTGAATTCAACGTCATTAAATGTTATTTTAAAAATAAAAACTTACAAACTTTTATCTAAATGTCATTAACCTACTACCATCATTCAGATAATTTTTTTGTTTGTTTGTTTGTCTTGTAAAATACAATGCGGGCTTTATGTTATATGCTTGTACATGCATGTACGGGCACTGAGTTTTATATATATATATATATCATTATTATTCATCCTTATACAGCACTGACAGGATCTCCCATCTACCCACATTTGGCCATATCAATTATATTTTTGGACTATGTCAGAATGTTTTTTTTTTTTTAAATAGTTTTTTGATAAATATGATTTATTAATTAATTAATAACAATTATTATTATTATTATTATTATTTTCATTGTTTATAAAATTATTGTCAGCTTTTTAAATAATTATGTAAAAAAAAAAAAATAATAATTAAAAAAAACATTTTGAACATGTTCAAAGTTTAACGGTTCAAGGTTTTTTCCATAAGTTCTGTTTATATTTTGTACTACCGTTTTTTTTTGTTTTTTTTATTTAAAAAAAAAATAAATAAAGTGTTAATAAATATGCTTGGTAAAAATCTGACAAGGTCGTACATGAAGGTCGTTAAAGTGCACTTTTTTTATATTTCACAAGTATAAAAATATGTTTTATTATCCAAATGCTCTTTTTATGCACTTATACTTTTATTGTTATTATTTATTTATTTTTTTTTTATTTATTTTTTTTTTTTTTACAAATTTCTTTTGTTTGTATAATAAAGTAAAAGGTCAAGAGTTTCTAGTTAATATCTTCTTTGTTTTATTTAATTTAAAATGCCTTTATAATTACATATTACCATGTCTAGATCGCAATGTATTTTTTTTTTTTATTCTAAAGTGATATTTTACTGTTGAGAATCAGATTAAAAAAAAAAAAACAGAAAAATAAGGTCAGTGCGTAAAATTCAAGAAATATACGATATATTTTTTTAGCTTTCAATCGTGTTGATTTCTATCGTACGTCATGATTTTTTTTTTTTTATTTTGTTTATTTTCTCTTACTCCTAGTAAGAGGAAGTATTGTAATCGTGTCAAATTTACGATATCAAGTTTTCACCGTTTTGTGGTCCCCTGAGTCCAAAAAAATGGTTTTCCGAAAATGCTGTGTGTGTTGTGTATGTATGTGAACAGCATAGCTCAAAAACGAAAAACCGTAGAAAGTGGAAACTTCATATTCCGTTTAGGTGTTAAATCTGACAGTTTGTTATCTGTCAAAGTTCCTCAACCAGAAGTACCACTTTACTAGTAGGTTTTTTTTTTTGTACTTTTTTTGCGATTTTCTCAAAAATGGCTCCGACCGATTTTCTTCAAAACTTGAAGAAAATGTTTTTCTCTAAAGTGCTATCATAATTGATTATACAATTATTCTACCATTAAAACAAAATTAATTAGAAATAAATAGATGGCCAAAATACCGAGTTTCAAGAAAATTAGTAAACCGGAAGTGCACTTTTACTGGACAATTTTTGTACAGTTTTCGACTAACTCCAAGGAATTTCATCAAATTTGGTACAGAAATTCTAAAATTTGTCAATTATAATTTTGAAAACTGGAGTAAAAGAAAGTTGTGCGAGTGTTTCACACCTGATTTTTTTTTTTTTTTTTTTAGGATAAAATGAAAAATCGTTCTATACCAGTTTAAAATGAAAAATTTTCCAGCATAGATGTTTCTCGAATATACACGAAGTAGGCCTTGAAATTTATGCAGAATTTGAAAAATGCATATGATTGCTTTTTTTCTTTTCATCATTTTTTATGTTTTTTTTTTTTTTTTTTTTTTTGTAAAGTCCTTGTAAAATTTTGAAAAGTCACTTAAAATCGTTAAATGAGACCAAGGAATGGACTGTTGTAGGACGCCACCTACAGTACTTTTTTTAAAAATAATTAATTGGTGGAAAGTTAGTGCTCCTTTTGCGTCACTTTACTACAGTAAGTTAATATCTGTTAGTATCTTTGTGATTTAAAATAAAAACGAATCATTTTGTTGTTCAGTCTGTGAGCACTTTGATCATATAGCGAACAAACTATTGTTCTTATTTTGTAAGTTCTAAATTGTGCTTATTAAATATTTGGGACATTTAGCCCCAACCAATATAAAAAAGGTAAAAAGATTATAAACAATTGACGTGCTCATGATTTGAAATTTTAGCTATATTTGATTTTATCAACGACAAATTTTAAACTAATTCAATTTATTATAATTTATACAGGTATTGTAATCCTTGGCCTATTTGTTTTTATACTTGCTCATACTCCTAGGTAAAGAGGAAAGTATTGCGATCGTGTTAAATTTTCGAAATTGAGTGTTTTCACCGGAAATACATGTTTTGTGGTCTTCCTGAGTTCGAAACAATTTTCAGCGAATCAAAATGTTTTGAACTCAGGAATGTGTTTGTGTGATCAAAATATTTTACAAACTAAAAAAGTTGCAAGGCAAATTCAACTTGATATTCCGTTTAGGTACAATTATCAACGTATTGTGACCGGAAGGTTTTTGGGCAAAACTCCATCTACCGGAAGTGTGACTTTACGGGAAGATCCATCCACCGGAAGTGTGACTTTAAGAGAAGATTTTTTTTCCAGTTTTTTGTACGACTCAAACGACTTTCTTTAAACGTCTCATACTATATACGTACATAAATATGGGAGGTGGGGGTTTCGTTGTTACAAATTTCAGTTAAAATTTTTTTAATTGCTGTATGTTGCACTCAAAATTGATGAAAATTGATTAGTTTCTTGTCTCATTTATTTCTACTTATTATATATTTTTTTTTTGAGATTTTTCAAAATGAAGTAATATTTAAAAAATTCAAATACTATTAAAATGCGCATATTGTAACGACATGCCCTTCAGTGGGACTTGTTGTTACGTTCGGAGGGTGAAGTTGTTACAATATATATAAAATACATGTTTGGGTGTTTATTTTAACGAAATAAAACTGAAATATGTTCCAATAAACAAATTATCAGATCTTTATTTTAATAATAATAGCACCTTGACTATGATCTAAACATGGATTATTACAAACTTAAATGCTTGAACATTCATTCCTCTTTCTATTCACTGTCACTATCCCATCTCTTAAGTTCGAGTTACAATTTTGGCAAATATATCTAGGGTCGTTTTTAACACATTTTGAATGAGCCCATCTTTTGCACTGCATGCATTCAACCCACGTTTTGCACGCAATTTTTTCCACGTTCTGACTGCGACCATGGTTTTAGACATTTCAGGTAGTCTTCGCTGGAACTTGATGATGGCAAATTATTTTTGGCACATTATTTGGAGACACAGATTTTCTTTTTGTTAGAATTGCCAACTTTCTCGTTTTTCTTATTTTTGGCTTCATTTCTTTTAAGATTTGCCGTGATTTAATTTAAGATATGCAGTGTGGCAAGTTGTTACACTGTAACAACATGCTCCAACCAAGTGTACCACAACTAACCTTACTGACGCTATTTCACTAATTAATCCGTAAACACATAGGTCAAAGAATACTAGCGCAACCATATTGGATTGAAATTATTGTTATGGATGTATGAATTAACAGCGTAAGTATGAAAGCCTTACCTTTAGTAGTTTTTACAGCTTTCGGTTTCAATAATAAAATGTAGCTTGAAAGTCACACAATGCCGCCATATGCAACAGAATCTTAGCGAGAACTGGTTACAAACAAACAGCATTCCCATATCTCTCAACTTTGACCACCTAGGATCGTGGTTCTCTAAGCCGATTTTTTAAAAATTACACTGTAACAACATGCCCCTCTAACAACAAGCCCCACCCTCCCCCTACCTATAACTTTTATTTGAAACAAATACTCGGGAAAATTTTGAATGGGAAAAAATGAAAGGGAATGGCTCCAACCGCCGCACAGTCACCGTACTCTTGTTGCAAAAAGTTAAATGCTGACGCTGACCATATACACACACAAATACACGCGTCCAAGGTGCCTGCTAGATTCCAGCAGTTTCACTTGTTTCGCCCAGGACTGAAAATCTAGCTCCCTAATTAGGCCCGCTATACAAGACATCCGGGGACCTGCACTCTTTCTTAGTCAAGCAAAATCTGCAACAAATAACCACTATCAAACAGGGTCTTGATTTACTAAACTTACAGTATCCGGGATTAAACAGATGTGCCATAAACATAAATCTTAAAATCCTGATTGGAATATAAATTGCCGAAGAAGGTCTATCTGCAATTCTTGTCTGAAATTTTGAAATGTGAATCCGAAATTTGATATCAGTTTAGAAGGTGAAAATTGTTTTTTTCGAAAATATTTTTCTTTCTTTTTCTCGCTTTCTCTTTATGTGGCTCAAATAGAGAGAGAGAGAGAGAGAGATAGGTAGATTATAAATTACAAAATTGTTTTAAACTTTATTTTTAGAAGTGGATTAGTTCGGTGACTGCTAGGACTTGCACGTGGAGATCCCCGCATCAGTGCCCAGCCAGTACGGCCTCTAGATTTTTCTCTAAAGCTTGGTAACCTCAACAGGTCATTTTCCGGTGATGGCAACAGTGCCCGAAGACCGGCTATGCAATAACGGTGGACGTTGCCGCGCATTAAAAAAAAAAATTTCTTTTTCCCGATTTCACGATTTACCAATGTTAAACTTTGGATTTAGACAAACTTTGTATGAACTTCTACAGTTAAAAGTGGTTTTTTAAAGCTTTTTCAATAAAAGTTGGATTTAGAAGAATTTGAAGGTGACGTTAAGGTGGGGTGCATCTTGAAAATGATCTTTCATTTTCAGTAATGTAACTTTTGGCCAACATTGTATTGCATATGTTACCGGCAAAGTATGAAATTCATCCTCGGGCGAGCCCCCATTTATTTTATTACATCCCGATTTCAAAATATATTTTAATAGTAATCATTTAAAAGTTAAATTATTTTACTTAAAGTACCCCAGAACTATTGAAAAATCATTTGGAAAACCATGATTTATTATACTGGAAAACACTACAATAGAATTTCCCCAACTTAACAAATGAATAATAGGAATATTTAAAAGAATATTTATCAAATACACAAAATTTATCATCTGAGTATAAACCACGCATGGTATTATCTGAAATGCCTAAGCATTCTATAGAATGCCTGAATTTCATACTTTGCTGGTAACACATAAAATTAACAATTAATTGAATGTGTACTATAAAGATTTGACTCGTGTTCGTAGAAAATTTGTATCACTTGATTGTTTAGGAAATCAGTGCAACAAACTGTTTGCAAATCATTTTCCCCCCACCAGATTTTGACTTTCTCTTAATCCTAGTAAGAGGAAGTATTGTAATCGTGTCAAATTTTCGATATCAAGTTTTCACCGGACATATCCGTTTTGAGGTCCCCTGAGTCCAAAAAAGAGGTTTTTAGCAAATGGTCTGTGTGTGTGTGTGTGTGTGTGTGTGTGTGTGTAAGTGTGAATGTATGTATGTATGTGAACAGCATAGCTCAAAAACGAAAAACCATAGAAAGTTAAAACTTGATATTCCGTTTAGGTATCACCATGGGATCTGACCGTACGTTATCTGTCAAAAATTTGTCAACCGGAAGTACCACTTTACTAGTTGGATTTTTTACTTTTTTCCGATTTTCTCAAAATTAGCTCCGACGATTTTCTTTAAACTTGGAAAATCAACCACACATACGAAGAGTTACAACTTTTATTTAAAACATTTCTCCGGGAAAATGCATTTAAGGGCACTTTTGAGGGAGGGGTGGGGTTAGGTTTCATCTAAAGTGCTATTTCAGTTATAAGACAATTCTGTCATCTAAATAATGTTAATTAGAATTAAATATGTGTTGAAATTCTCCGAGTTTGAAAAAATCGGATAACCGAAAGTGCGTTTACTTTACCACTTTACTAAATGTTTTTTCATTTTTCGGATTTTCTCAAAAATGGCTCCGAAGATTTTTTTGAAACTTCGTTATATAAACTAAACATACAATGATCTACAACTTTATTTAAAACATTTCTCTGGGAAAATTCATTTAAGGGCACTTTTAAGGGAGGGGTGGGGTTATGTTTTTCTCTAAAGTACTATCATACTTGATTATACAATTCGATCATCCAAACAAAATTAATTAGAAATAAATAGATGGCCAAAATTCCGAGTTTTAAGAAACTTATTAAACCGGAAGTGTTGCTTTTACTGAACAGTTTTTTTTCAGTTTTCGACGAATTTTGCTAAATTTGGTACACAAAATATAAAATTTGTCAATTATAATTTTGAGAACAGGAGTAAGAGAGAGAGTTGTGTGAGTGTTTCACACCAGATTTTTTTTCTGTATAAATGTCAAACTGAATGGTTTGTCCAGGATACGCAATGTTTGGAAATCATTAGAGAGCATCAGAACTGAAAATTGTCTGCTTCATTTTGGACCGGGTTTTGGTCGATCAAGCTATCATTCAGGAAATCTGGATAAATAATGTAATAATATTGTGGACTGTACAATTCAAATTCATTTTGATTAATGAAAACTGTTTATTCACATTAGCCTCTTGTGAAAATTGTTTCCAATTTGTGCAGTATGTGTTAATCATCAACGTAATTTATCGAGACACTTTTAAGGTGGGGGCGTAGCACGAAACTGGACGATGACTACAACAAAATGAAACAGGCAATCACGATAATCAAACTGAAAAATCTCTTCTTTCTAATTGACTTAAATTCTGGAAACTTTTATAATGCTTTAAAAAAAAAAAAAACAAAATAAGGAACTAAACAAACAGAACATAAATTCTTATATGCACCAATAAGTTATTGTATTATTGACATTTAAAAATATAAAGAAAAGTTTACTTTGTACAGCTGTTGGAGTTCAAAAAAAAAAAAAAGAAAAAAATTACCAAGTGAATGGTAGTGTTATTTTATATCTTTATATATTGGATATTAAAGTTGTAGCCAAAGGGGAAGGGGATATTTTGCTTTCAAAATTTCACGTTTAATTTTGTCGTTAAACCTGTACACGTTGTTTAATTTTATTAGTTCCATTGATTTTTACCCACTTTCTAATAGCCAATAGTATTATATTATTTATAAACTTTTATTTATTTATTTATTTATTTATTTTTGTTTTATTATAAATTACTATTAGATTATATTATTATTCTAATCTTAATGGGAAATTCTAATAATTGAACTCAAGATCTTATTATCGTATTTTTAAACATTTTATTTTTTTTTCGTCTTTTTTTTTTAAAAACAAAAGAAAAAAACATAGTCATTAATAAAAACCACATTTGTGGCTGTAAACAAACGAATTTTTTTGGCAATGTTATCTTTATATAAAGTAGGTTATCTTTATGTTATTTTCCTTCCCATAATATAACTGGCCGAATATTTTTAATTTGTTACAAACTTTGGGCCATTTTTACTTACTACCCTAACGTTAATTAGTGTAATTGCTAACATATCAGTTTTTTTTAACGATATATTTTTTTATGATTACTAACAGGAAATAGTTGTAATGAACTTCTCGCTTTTAGAAGTTTGAGGACAAAATTTTAAACGATTTTCTTAAAGTTATCTTTAAATGATAGTCCTTAAACGTGCTCTTTTTATTTTCTTAGGTCTGTCAGTTTGATTTGAATTAGTTTTCAAGAGGAAATTGATTATAAAAATAAAGAGCGTTGAAACAATTACGATGACTTTCTCCAATTGCTTTTCGCCCATCATCATCTAATTGACTAATTTACATAATTTATAGATTGAAATGATAATTTTATGTGAATCCTAAAGGCAATAAGTGAATGACCTACATTTAACATAGTGTAAGGGTGTATGAGGAGATGTTAGTTGTTGATGCGGTTCCACCGCCTCCAACTCCTCCTCCATCACCAATACTGCTACCATATTTTCGCCAATTTCTAATTTGTCATCATCGTCCTCATCATCAGCGAGCAGCTACCCCCAGGGAAATACTAATGGAATCCATTAAAGATGGCAGAGTAAACTTGAAACCATCTCCAGTTAATAAAAACTCTCGTGAAACAATATCGCCTGTATCGCATTATTCTGCCCCACAAACAGAAAAGAAACTCATCAAAGTAGATTATTCAGCACTCTTCTCTGACGAAGAGGAAGATGAAGTGCTGGAAGTGACGAAAGTAATTGATGATGAGGACGATGATGACAAATTAGAAATTGGCGAAAATGGTAGCAGTATTGGTGATGGAGGAGGAGTTGGAGGCGGTGGAACCGCATCAACAACTAACATCTCCTCATACACCCTTACAATAGTTTTTATAATTTTTTTTTTAATTAATCTTTTTACTTTCTCTTACTCCTAGTAAGAGGAAGTATTGTAATCGAGTAAAATTTTCGATATCGAGTTTTTACCGGAAATATCAGGTTTTGAGGTCCCCTGAGTCCAAAAAAGAGGTTTTTAGAAAATGTTCTGTGAGTGTGTGTGTTCTGTGTGTGTGTGTGTGTGTGTGTGTGTGTGTGTGTATGTTGGGTATGTGAACAGCATAGCTCAATAATGAAAATCCGTAGAAAGTTGAAACTTGATATTCCGGTTAGATATCACCATGGGATCTGATAATACGTTATCTGTTAAAATTCTTCAACCGGAAATACCACTTTACTAGTTTTTTTGTTTTTTTTAAATATTTTTTTGTGATTTTCTCAAAAATGGCTACGACGGTTTTCTTCAAACTTGGTATATCAACTACACATACAAAGAGCTACAACTTTTATTTGATATATTTGTCCAGGAAAATTCATTTAAGGGCACTTTGGAGGGTGGGGGGCGGTTAGGTTTTCCTCTAA